>OX376304.1:26617500-26918691 GCA_947369205.1 Cantharis rufa
CAGAGAATAGTTTTAAATATGCCACAAACTGTAATTTTCATTTTCATATTTCCAAATAGTGTTTTTTGTTTTAATTTATTTTTTATATTTGTGTATAATTATAATAATATGTATATAAAATGAATAAAAATACAAAATTTAATTCAATTGTCACATTTTTGAATAAACAAATGTGAATCTGCTATTAAAGTACCAGTCCGCAAAAATAGAATTTTTAAGGATTAGTCCGCCAAAATAGAATTTTGCGGACTCGAAACAGTTTCCAAAGTAACCGTTTTGCGGACCAAATACTAAAAAATACTTTATTTGAACTTATATTGTTTTTTATTTTAATTTTAGGATTTAAATCCATTATTAACAATTATTCGCAAGCAATACCACAAGAGCTTTGATTTATCCGGATAATTTTTAATTTCAACGAATACGTGATTAGCAATGTAGCGAGAGAAAACTGGGTCGACTAAAATCACGAGAGCGATCGAGCGTTAGCGAGATCGCTTGAGTGATTTTGTCCGACCAACAGTTTTCTCGAGCCAAATTTTAAAACCACGTATGAGTGTTCAGAAATTAAAAATTATTGCGATCGAAAATATGTAAGAGAATAAATGATAAGATAATATTCTGTGCAATAGGGAAATTCCCATGACTATCTCCCAATGATTAATTTGCTTCGTTTTAAATTACATTAATTTGTTTTATATTAATACAAAAAGAGTGTGGGTTATGACTTTGTTTATTAAATCTTACAATTGCCTAGTTACCATTCGTTATTATTATAATAGTGTCACGATTGTAAATAAAGTAAGGATGAAAAATTATCGAAAATGATCGGTAATTCGTGCGTATTACTCGTGATTGGTCGATTTCACCAAACAACTTAAATGTTCGCTAAATTGAAATCTCATTGGACTACATTTTTGAAATGAAATCTGGTGATTGGTGGACAGGTTAGTTATGACGTCAGAGGGAGATAGTCGATATAAAATCACGATTAATATAAAATGTATGATGGCAGCCTGAATAAGTTAAAATAATTTTAATTGTGTTAATAAAATTAAAAAAATTAGAGAAGTTCAAAAAGCTTTAAAGAAACTGATATTATTATACAGCAATAATCACTATAAAATCACGATTATTGATTAATGAGAACAAAAAAGCCAATGTACAAATAGGGCTATTTTGTAATTTGAATTGCGCGGTACAATAAGCTCTCATTTTATTTGTGGTCGGTCAGCCAATAGCATTACATCACAGTATGGCGGCAGCCGGTACTGAGACAACAATTTGTATTGGCATTAGCTATCCAGTTACTATTATTAAATCCGAGGGTGAAACTCATTTTAGGGTGCAACCGAAATGTGCCTAAAGAGCACAATAAACATCCCCCGACCCGCTGCAACACGGTGTAATGGGAGCGGTTACTAGCAAGGGGTTCTACGCGCACAATGTGTACTTGACAAAGTAACAATGGCGTCTTCTTTAATCTTGTTTGACTTTGTGAAGCGCCGGGGTTAACCCATATCTCCTTCATCTCAATGGTTTTTCGTGGCTGTTGATTGTTGGAGGTGGTGTCGGTGGACAAAATTTTCTCGATTACGCTAGGCGAGTCGTGCAGGTCAAGTAACCCTGGTGGCTTGGACGTGGTTTTGTGGTCCCCTCATGTTCCAGCCAACGAAAGCATGAGGGGTTGTAGCGCTGCCTGATGTTTTGGCGTGGATTTAATTAAGTAGACTTTTATCGGTGTCGATGTGGTCCCAATGGCGTCTGACCGCTGTCCTAAGACTATATATCAGATCACATGTACGGATAACAGAATACCCGTGAAAAATCGCAGTTTGATTCTTATGGAAAAATACCTTGTAACGAAAATGTTTATCTGTTGTTGGAGCAAATATTTGAATCTCAAGTTTATATCTGCTGAAAACTTAGATGAATCTATGTCCAACTACCAACATCTACAGTAACCTTATATAAATTTAATATCGGTATGTGTGATTTTTTGTGTGATTTCTTTGGAACGGTGGCATTTGAATTGCTCTTCTTGATGTTAAAATATGTTGACGACATGTTTACTGCTGTGCCCGTTGGAGAGATTTCCAACAGCCTTACGATACTCAACTCTTATGACACGCGTTTAGAGTTTACATGAGTTAGAATCCAATTTGCTCTATCCCGTATCTGGACCTCTTGATTACCAGACATACTAATGGCAGTCTTAGCACTGACGTTTACCAGAAGCCTTCATCTACGGACCGCCTCCTTAAGTTCAACTCTGCGCACCCCCTTCTTCAAAAGAAGAATGTTATTAGGGCCTTAAAGAATAAGATCGTGGACTGTGTACCTGAAGACCACATAGATATCAAACTACAGGAACTAAAAATTAAACTCTTAAAAATTGACTTTCCTGGAAAACTGATAGACAACTCCCTCTTTAGAAAGAATGTACAGAAGATTACCTCGGCGGACTCTCAGTTGAATAGTTCTACCTCAATAAATAATTACTGCAAGATTACGTTCCACCCTTGGTTAGCCAAGAGAATAAACACTACTCTAAGGAAGCACTTACCAATAGTAAAGTAATGTTACCGTTATACAATCGATTCTCGTTTAACAACATACTCTTCTCAAAAACCAAAGATAGGATCCCTACCTTAGAAAGAAACAACGTAATCTACTGTGTTCAATGTAGCTGTAAAGGTTGGTTTATGCAAAACGCCGACGCACGCACCGCACGCACTGCACGCATGAAACGCCCCGCACAAAACGCCGCACAAAAATATTGGTTTATGCAGTTCGAATGCGTTTGATGAGTTCTAGTGCGTTTTCTGGTTACAAATTAGAATAAATTCACATTACGGTAGATGGCGCTAATGTTATTTTATTTCATTATTTAAAAGTTTTTTAAATCAGATAATCAAATATTAATAAATCAGAAAGATGGACTGGTTTCTTTTGTAGGTATTTTCGACCCAAAATATGGTGAGCATGAAAGTTAAGCTTTAGGGTCGATAATTTTTCATAGTGTTATTATTATTTCTAGAAGATATCACAATAATGAAAAATAAATTAAAAATAAAAATATCAATTATTAGCTAAGGTAACAATTATAATTGATATTTTTATTTTTAATTTATTATTAATATCTAATAATTTTAATTTAGAAAAATAAATTAGTAAAATAAAATGAGGAACAAAAATTTACTTTACATCATCTGCAAAAATGCGTAATTTTTAATTTAAAAAAATTGTACCACAACAATAATATAACTTGAAAAGTTCCTAGCGTTACGCGCTGCAATGAAAACCAAAGATAAAATAAATTTCGAGGTTATGCACGCACACGTCACGCACGTCAGCGACGTGCATAAACGCTACCACAGAAATTCAATGTTTCAACTTTATTTGCTTGCGTGCAGTGCGAGCGGTGCGTGCGTCGGCGTCTTGCATAAACCAAGCTTAATACCGAATACATTGGCCAGACTAAACAAAGGCTAATTAATAGGATAAAACAACATCAATATGATGTGAGAACAGGTTCAAAAAAGACAGGATTGGCCAAACATATCATTGAGGACTCACACAATTTTTCATCCGAAGATGTGAGTATTCTTAATTGCAAACCTAATTACCAAAAAAGAACATTCTTAGAGGCCGCCTACATCTCTGTGGCTAACAATAACATCAACAAACAAACCGACTATGGTTATCTTAATCATGGCTATAAAAATCTTCTCAAGGGGTACATGAAAAAATTAGAAGAATGTCCACTTTAAGGTGTTTGGTGCAAGGTTTTTTACCGAGCTACGATATCAGACCTTCCAACTTACTCATTTTATTTTACCTTTTCACGACTCGTGTGTGTTTAGTGAGTTTTTCTGTCATCTACCATGTATAGATTTTTTTATATTAAACTATTGCACATTTTTGGTATTGTTATTTATATCTTTTTTTGAGTTTGGCTGTAGAAAAAGAGGGGGATTTATATGGTTTTATACTGGTTTTTTATCCTTCTTCGGGATTCGGATTCGGATTCAGAGGATTCGGAGAGAAATTTCCTTGTGTTATAACTTGATTTTCTCTGTGTATATTGTTAATGTAGAAATTTTTATCTAGTATTTCTAAGTTTATGTCAGGTGCGAATTTTATATCTTTGACATTTCATTTATTGTCCACTTTATTGTATTCAACGTTTTTATACGCGATTCCATTTTTAAGATTTTAATGTTAATATTAATTTTTATTATTGACTTAGTTAATTTGTCAGCTGATGTGCTTATGTTCTTCTCTCCGAATGAATTGTTAACTCTGAAAACACCCTTCATTCTTGACTATGAAGTGAGTGTAGAACCCCCCCCGTTATGTGAGATCATGTCTCAATCTCTTTGTTTTAGTCCTGTAGATGGTTTAATATATAGCCGAAACGTTGACCAACAGTCTGTTTGTTTTCTTGAGCATTCCATGATCCCGCTATCCTTTTTCAATATAAATTTAATATCATTGAAAGTTTTTAGATTTCTGTAACAGATTACAGCTAACTTGAGAACTTATTATGTTTTTTCTATTTCTATGCAACCCAACTATCCTCGCTCGAAATTCTTAAATTTTAAGTGCACTCAATTTAATCTTTACAACCTGTAAAATTTTGATTTTTAATAATGGATAATCTACTATCAAACTAACGGATAATCCACAATGATTTATTTAAATAAAATGCTCAGAAAAATTTCCCCTTTCCAATGGTGCATAGGAAAATATTCAATTCTTGGGAACGATTACGTGACAGTAACCAAAATTTTTGCAATGTTCGGAATATTATATTGCATTTTTGCATACATTTCCGGATTACTAGTATATTACATTACTAGTAGAGAAACCGAATGATTCGCTCACGCATTTGCGAGTTTTGCACGCGAGCCGTTAGGCGAGTGTGCAGACGCAAATAAGTGAGCGAAAGGGTTTCTCCACGAGTGATGTATAGCGTTTTGTTTAATCCTGCACTGATAAATCTAAAATATTTATGAAAATATAATTTATTATAATTCGTGTCATCAATAATTAAATTTGAGATTTTCAATTTGCAATAACTCGAAAACGGCGCTAGATATCGAAAAACTGAGCAAAAAATGTACCCCTCTTTCTTGTACTAAACCCCCTTTAGCAATTTGTGGTAGGAAGCCTTATGCAAAATTCTAGATCAATAGCGCGCACTTTGCGCACTTTTCAAAATAATTTAGAAAAAAGTTAGCTTTGGTTTTAAAATATAAAAATAAGTAGGCAAATCAATACAGGCGGCGTTGCTATAGTTTGCATAAACAAATACAATGAACGACTGCATTTTTCACTCACTAGAGAGTGAAAATTCTTTTTCCCACTCGTTACCTTAGAATAGTATATTCTGAAACAAGTTTGGAATTAGGCATATTCCGCACGAGGGAAAAGTTTGTCACCCGAGCCGATAGGCGAGGGTCACGGTTCACGAGTGCGGAATAGCCATTCCAAACGTGTTTCAGACTATACTTTCTATACGACTATTAAAATAATAAGCCGTATAAGTTTTGACCGTAATTAGAATTTGTAAAAATAAGAAAATTTTTTTGTGCGTGAGCGATCTGAATTTTTGCACATGCTTTCCTACCGTTAATTCACAAGGGGGTAGTTGAGGCGAGGGGGGGAGAAGTTTTTGCTCAGTTTTTCGATATCTAACGCCGTTTTCGAGTTATTGCTAATTCAAGTTTGTGTGGCGGAAACGCGGCAATAACTCAAGAACGGCGCTAGATATCGAAAAACTGAGCAAAAACTTGTCCCCCCTCGTACACACTCCTTGTGAATTATCGGTAGGAAAATATGTGCAAAAATTCAGATCGATCGCACGCGAAAAAGTTTACTCATTTGACAAACTTGATTTTTGTTGATGTGTAAATAAATTGAGTTCAAAAATTTGGTAATAGATGTCACTTCAAATAGTAGTCTATTCTTTGCTCTAATTGGTCTAATCTGTGTGAGAATAATTATTCTCGCACCGATATCGGTGTGAGAATAAAAAAAAGAAAGAATGTAGATATTCTGTATTTAAAAATAGAATCAG
Organism: Cantharis rufa; assembly: GCA_947369205.1. Taxonomy (NCBI): domain Eukaryota; kingdom Metazoa; phylum Arthropoda; class Insecta; order Coleoptera; family Cantharidae; genus Cantharis; species Cantharis rufa. The sequence goes on from OX376304.1 coordinate 26,623,586, forward strand.
AATGCCCACATTCTATGATAGTCGTATAGAAATAATTTGAATAAGTAAAACAAAGGGTTTCTAGTTGCGTATCCAAGTAAGAAACGACATGTTTCAATAGCAGGATTGAACAAAAGTATATTACATTTTATACGTACATAATTATATAGTCAGATGAAGATAAAGTTCTTATTGTAATTTCAATGGTCATGTACGGCAAGTTTTATTCATTTTTAATCACTCCATAGCTTCTAACTAGTAGGAAATTGGATATAAATAAAGCTACGATTTACTTTGCTTTTCTAGCCCACTGACATTAAACAATTTATTGAACAAACAATAATTGTGCTATTTTGCGCAAACAAAGTGCGCAATGCCCAAGCTTTTTCTTTTCTAAAAAGCACTCTTTTCTAAGCAGATTTTTTATGTATATTTTAAATTGTACATTTTTAAATTGTGAAGCAATTACTTGCTTTTATTGCAACACTGCGCATTGCTAATAATTAAATGTAACTCAGCTTAGCAATCTTTGTCAGTGGAGCTCATAATTATGTGATAAATAAAAAGGTTATATTTTAAGAATAAATTATGCACATTTAACACATACCTTTAATCCTTTACTTCAAAAGTTTGTCAGTCATTTTACGTAAGTCCATTAAAATTTTGTCAGAGGTCCCTGTATCCTTGCTGGTCTAGATATCGCTTTGTTGTGCGGAGATAGTTTTCGTTTGGTCACATTTTTCGAATACCGATTTCGTCGGCTATTATTTAAAGGTTTGTTCTTATATCTCTGCTCCAATCTTTTAGAATAAACAGATTGTTTATGTTCGGAAGAAGAAACGTCTAGTTCAGGTAAATTTCCAAATTTATTAAAATGATTAAATAAATCATTTGCTTGTGAGTAACTTGAATGCAAATTTTTATTCACATTTAAATCATTTTCAAAATTAGAGAGTTCTATTGAACTCGGACGTTGTGCAAAATTTTCAGGTCTTTGAAGCATGTAATGTGATGTTTTGTCAGGAAAATATAAAGGTTCGTACGTTTCTAGTCCACCTAAAGGTGTTAAATTTAAATTGGTTTGTTGAGCTGTAGGAGAATTAAGAGGCGACATAATATGATATTTGTCAAAGTTTTCATTTGATTGAAAAGGAACGCCATAATTAGTACTTGGAGGTTTCAAATTACTCGCATAAACTGGTTCGTTTGGATTATTACTATTTGATTGAATATAATCTAAATTTACAGATGTACTATCATTGACTTTGTGTTGAACGTTAGATTCATATTTAAAATCTTCATAATCAACAGAATTGGGCGTAGGTTCGAAATTTTTTGAACTCTCTTTTTGAAATTCGTTGTTAGGAAAATCTACATGATGCGCTTGTTGTGAAATGTAATGATCTAGAAACTTATTTTCTTCAGGAATATGAATAGAACTAGGATTCAACTTATTGTGAGAACTTGAGAGAAGATAATTTCTAATGATAGATTTAAGATTTGATTTTGGATCTGACTGTATATAATCTGCCACAAAAGAATCTTGCAGAGAAGGACCGCCTTGGTTACCATTTAAACTTATTTCGTCAGTGTGGCTTTTTGGAATCTTCTGTAACACAAGTATTCCATGTACACCCTTTGTTGGAGATTTCATAAGTGCTGCGTAAGTTAAAACATAAGTAATTATTTATAAAACCAATGAAACGTGAAGTATTTTTATAAAATGGTATTATTATTATTAGTATTATTATTGTAAAGCGTGTATTACATTATCACATTTTCGTTCAACTTTCTTGTCACACATTTGGTTAAAAGTTGAACTAAAGTTTGATGAAAATTTTTGGGTGAGGATATGTTTGTGGTGAATTTTTTTATCAAGTTTAATCTATATAAGTTGAACCAAAATGCTTTGGTTCAACTTTTAACCAAATGTGTGACAAGAAAGTTGAACGAAAATGTGACCAAAATGTGATAATGTAATACACGCTTTATCGTTATTTAAAAAAATCAATTTTAATGTGAAATCCACCACAACCCCCTGTTATTATCAGTTTAAAAATGAGTTTTAAAATTTAATGCATTTAATGCCAATAACCGTAAATAAATAAAGTTAGGACGTAGTACTTTTTTTAATAACACTACTAATCCTCGATTTCTTCACCTTGAAATATCTATCGGATAATGATTCCGACCGACAAATTAATCAAGTGACAGTCAGACTTATTTCAACATTTATTTATGAAATGAAAACATTCTTCACATTTCCTCAAATATAAATAAATAAATTATTTAATGTAGAATCAGCTTTAAGGCATAATAATACGATAATAATCGTAAGTATAATGTATGTGAAACTGTCTTCTACAAAGCGAATGCTAACTTATTCTATATTATAAATATTATGTGCCAATATACAGTGTATCAATAATTACAAATATAAAATGCCAGGACGCTGCTGCTCCTGCTGCTACAGTAGTGTCATATTTTTGGCTAGAAAATCCCGAACTCGCAGATATGATTAACAAGTAGAAAAACAAAGAGGAGAAATGGAAAAACCAAGAGACAGAAAAAGTAACAGCAATTAGTGAAGGTGCATTGCCAGTCAAAGATATAACGATATTAATCAAGTTCCTAACCAATCGAGTTACACATTAATGGAGTTTCATAGTATTAATTTTTTAATAGAAAATTTATTTTAATAGAGGGATCCACCGGTTGATAATCGTTGATAATTGGATCAACGGATACAACAGGTGTCGCTGCAAATCTCTTTGATGGTGGCAGGACATACCATTCCCAATTTAAACTAGCCGTTCCTATATTTAAAAATTCTACTTCTAAAATGACGAAGCCGAGCTTATTCGGAAAGCCAAAATTTTAATCTTGGGCGAAACTGCACGGCCCCAAATAACTCACTAAATAGTATCGACAAACTCCTTGGCTACATAATAGAAGATCAACCTCGGATCCGCGTTAAACTGGGGTTAACTTTGACGTTGAGCACTCTGATTGGTTTAACAGTGAGTTGATCTTGGTTTTACTGTTACCTGAGCTTTATACAACTAGACCTAAGAGATCATGAAAAATATCAAAGCTTTTGGCTTTTAATTCTTTTAATTCTTGGTGGTAATTTCAGACCAACTCTTCCTGTCGTGCCTCATGAAAAGAGGTCAGCAATTATTTATTCAAACATTAAATTTAATGATCTTAGGGGGAAATTTAAAGTATTGTAGCACTTCCTTTGCTAATGCGTGGCATGCCTCCAACTGTTATTGAGAAAAGGCGCTGACCAAACGTCAGAAAATTAATTAGAAAAATGAATCGAATACCTACGCAAAAGCGTAGTAAACATATTTGGGTGAATTAGAATGCGGAAAGATAATATTTTTGTAACCAAATTAATTTGATAATTGGATTAATTAGTTTGAACGTCGTATTTTGCGATATTGGTATATTTGCCAAGTCAAAAGTTCGGGTTTCGCTGAAAATTTTTGGACTACATTAACCCAAGATTTGGAGGTTGTATATATAGGGTCATTCATTTTCTATGATACAACTTTGACGGCCGACTACGGCTTTCTTTGAAAATATTTTTTTTTCATAATATAATGTATAGTTATTAACAAATGAAATATAATCAAAGTGAAATATTATCATAATCTTGTTAAGTTAAAAATATTGAAAATCTTACTGTTAAAAAGCAACTAAGTTGATAGTTGTTTAGATTTTTCCAAAATATATTTTTTACATTTTTTCAACTAATTTTGGTATCAAGTAGTAGGAATTTTTAATTATAAATGTCAAATAAATTTGACTTGTATTTTGTATTGAGTTCATACTGTCCGGGTTGATTTTGATTTTAGATTTTCTAGGTCTGCCTGACGAGATTCATAAATTCGATACATATAATAATCAAAGTGAAATATTATCAAAATCTTGTTAAGTTAAAAATATTGAAAATCTTACTGTTAAAGAGCACTAAGTTGATAGTCTGCGACATCTAATATATATTATATGTTTCGAATTTATGAATCTCGTCAGGCAGACCTGGAAAATCAAAATCAACTCGGACAGTATGAACTCAATACAAAATACAAGTCAAATTTATTTGACATTTATAATTAAAAAGTCCTACTACTTGATTCCAAAATTAGTTGAAAAAATGTAAAAAATATAATTTGGAAAAATCTAAACAAAGCCAAAAAAAAACAATATCATGGCGTAAAATTCATAAATTCGAAACATATAATATATATTAGATGTCGCAGACTATCAACTTAGTGCTCTTTAACAGTAAGATTTTCAATATTTTTAACTTAACAAGATTTTGATAATATTTCACTTTGATTATAATTACATTTGTTAATAACTATACATGATACATATAATATATATTAGATGTCGCAGACTATCAACTTAGTGCTCTTTAACAGTAAGATTTTCAATACTTTTAACTTAACAAGATTTTGATAATATTTCACTTTGATTATAATTACATTTGTTAATAACTATACATGATACATATAATATATATTAGATGTCGCAGACTATCAACTTAGTGGCTTTTTAACAGTAAGATTTTCAATATTTTTAACTTAACAAGATTATGATAATATTTCACTTTGATTATTTTTTTTTCATTCAACTGTTTTTATGTTCCGTCATACTCACCATTTTACTATGGCGAATTACAGGATTCAACAACGCAGGGTAATAGTAAATATTTATTATCAAAATTCGAATTCTATTCAGAGAACGTTTCGAGCGTTATATACAATTTACGGTCGTAATGAGCGTCCGTCCAAGCTCACCATTCGGCGAATTATAAAGAAATTTGAAGAAACTGGTTCAGTGGCTAATCGAGCAATCTCGGTACATCAACGAAACGTACGGTCGACCGAAAATATTGGTGCGGTGGCACAAAGTGTGCGCGAGAACAAAAGTCTCAATTTCACGTCGTTCTCAAGAACATAATCTTTCGTACGCTTCAACTTGGCGAATTTTTCGAAAAGACTTGGGTTTGTATCTATGCAAAATACAAATAGTTCAAGAACTGAAATCTACCGACCATCTCATGCATCGTGCATTCGCTTTTGGGCTCTGGAAAAGTTGAAAACCGATTCTAATTTCACAACCTAATCTCACGACGAGCTGATGTCGATTGACCGCCCCGCCAAGATCGTGTGGTTTGACGCCGTTAGATTTTTTTCCTTGGGGTTAAGTTAAATCTCGGGTCTATACCAATAATCCAGCAAAAATTGCCGACCTCGAGGACAACGTTATTCGCGACAGTATTGGTGAGATTGAGACCAACTTATGTGCTCAAGTAACCCAAAATTGGACCTGTCGGATGACCGCCGTCAAGCAAGGCCGCTGCTGTCTGCCTGTGAATAATATTGCATTTCAGTCATTAGGGACTTGGTAGTAGTTTGTATACAATTTACCAAGCGTGTTTCGGTTTGTTTAATGTTTACAGATCCATCCATATACATAGATAGCCGCAGAATCGAAAGCACTAAGTAGCTCCAAAGGAAATCCTGGTAGCTGCTAGTTTACCTGACGAAGGCATTCTGCGTGTAAATACTAATGGTTACGAATGTGGAGGGGTAAGTGGCATTAAATTATTGAAATAATGTTTGATACTTTGTATAATATAAAGTTTCCTACTTGTCTATTGCAAAATATTCAAGTGGTACCTTTGTGTCTTTGCCTGATTTGCGGCATTTTTGCTGGTAGACGTGGTTATCGGTTTTGTGAATTGAGTTTATAACCAACTGAGTCTTCAACTCTTTTCTTTGTTAATTTTTTGTAGAATCCCTTCAGAATTTCTGTTTGATTATTCTTTATTGTTATTGTTATTTTTTTTCATTTCTTTCTTTGTCAATTAAATAAAAATTCATTTCTTGTACTCGTTGGGTTTTATTTAGTTGACTGGCGTCCAGCGGCAACTTTATTTTCATTTTCAGATGTTTGTCATACAGTGCCTCCTAAGAATCCACGATACGTGCAAACGTCCCTGCTCTCGACCTGTGGATTGTAAAGATCAAAGCATAGCTGTGGGGTTTAACATCTACCGACTTAAAGAGGCATCTGAGCACCGAAGCGTGTGACACTATTGAAATTAATTATGTTGTTTATTTTTACGAAGTTGAATTATAATTTTTCTAATAATGTACTTCTTCGTTTTTAAAAAACAAAGAAGTACATTATTATAAAAATTATTGAAATTAAGTTAAAATGAATAACAAAAGATATTAAAATTAAGAAAACCAAATTTTAACATTTTATCGACTGTTCTTTGATAATAAAGAAGAGAAAAACTAAAAAGTTTTTATAAGCCTTCAGTCAAGATGACCTAGCATATTCGCCAAGTAAGCAACACCAACTTTTGTTTCAAGATGCAAAAGCAGGTAGCACTTAGCAGCGCATATGGCGCTGGGTATTGTAATCGCTACCTAAGTTTTAAGCAATGCAAATTACGGGTGGAAACTTTATCAGAACTTGGTACTGCGTCTGCCAGCGATTGACCGATGAGATCCATCTCGTTAGAGTAAGATCGAAACTCGAGTCTCAGTCTAGGGAGCGCGTCCATGTTTTTTGTCAAACAATCTGCTTTTGCATCTTGAAACAAAAGTTGGTGTTGCTTACTTGACGTCAACAAAAACAGTGGCTGGATATTTGAAGGTAGTACCTTATCTAATATGATAGGTCATCTCGACTGAAGGCTTATAAAAACTCTTTAGTTTTTCTCTTCTTTGTTAAGTTAAAATGTCCTATCCGTTGGTTCAGAATTCAGTGATTGACTGATAAAATTAAGCAACGGAACTTACAAATTACAAAGGTCTGGATGAAGAGATAATTGAGATTCCGCATATTCTATATGCAAAACTTCTCTTATCCAAATTTTTTATGAAAAAGCTTTAATACTACCGATGTGAATAAATATTCCAAAATGTCAATACTTTGACAAGAACATACTGAGTTGACGCTATAAAGAAGAAACTTTCAGACATTTTAGACGGCAGAATGTTCACTTAGCACTTATCTAAGTAGTGATTCCATTGACGACAGTGATGATAACGATAGGTAAAACTATCCGATGGCATTTTTGAATGAGCAAACTCCTTCAGGGTCAGGGATGCCAGTATACAGAATGTACTTGGAGGTTCAAAGTGTGATTATGTTGTTCAAGAATTTGAACATTAAGGGCCGGTTCCACCAACTCTGGTTAAATCCTTGGTTAACTAATCTCGATTAAGGGTTAACCGAAGTATTTAACCGACATTAACTTCAATGTGTTCCACCAAGCGTTTTGTATCTATGATTAGTTGACTGATTTTACGTCGGCTATACTCGGGTATAATCTGACAAAGACTGTTCTGATTGGTTGATATGTAGTCATAAGAAACTTTCTATGAAAAAGTATGACGTATTTAATGAACGAAAAATAAAATTTCAAATTTTAATATTATTAATTAACGGTAAATGAAATAAAATTTCAAAAACCTTATTGTTGACCGTAAAAACTAAAAATAATAAAATTTCCAAAGAAGAAAAATACCCAATTTCGTTGGTTACGAAATAAAGCTTGGTTTATGCAAGACGCCGACGCAAGCACCGCACGCACTGCACGCAAGCAAATAAAGTTGAAACCATGGTACTATTATACAAGGTTTTATACGAGTTTTGGTTTCGTTTGCGCATTATTCCAACCGACGCCATCTTAGATTTATCCCGCCTTCTATTCAAATGTTGTAAAACTCGTAAATATAGTTATTTGAACGATACTTCTGTAGATTTTGAAAATTCATAAAAAATTTATTTTGACTAAAATAAAATAAATAAATAATTAAACATAAAATAAAAATAACTTTATTAAAAGTTATTAATTTATCATTTATAATAATATAAGTTATTAGTTATTATTAGATAAATTAAGACGTATTCAAAAAACTTTCGACACAGAATACGAACGTATTCTAGCCGGACATGCACCTCCTAAAAAAAAGCCGCGATACGAAGCGGCTGATTCTCGAATTTTGGCAAAGATAACCAATTATAATTCTAGTAATGTTATTGAATATCTTCGCGGTATAGTTTATAAAATAATTTATTACAACATGAATTAAAATTTGTTTAAATGTTTAAAAAGTAATTTTTTAAAAGCTTTTATTTCAAAATGAGTGAAGCAAATTTCGTGCAAGTCGGGTCTTGGATTTATATAAACTGCATTCGCAATATTTTCATCAAAATTAAATTGAGTTAATTTTAATCTTAATTTTATTTTTGAAGTGTTTCTGAAGTTAGAAAAACAATTATTTAAATTTAATAAATTAAATTACAAAAATTTAAAATTAACTCAATTTAGAAGACTTGTAAATGTATAATAATTTATACGAAACATGTATAAAATAAATAATAAAAAAAAAGAAATAAAAAAATAATAAAAAATAACTTTTTAATAAAAAATAACGAAGAGGTACGTTATTAGAAAAATAATATTTATATTCAAACTGACAACATTATCTTTACCTGTTTGCAAGAAATGCGCATGTACCTAGCATTAACCGTGATTAAACTGCTTTAGCCATTATTAAATAAATGATGGAATGCTCTTTTTATTTAACCATGATGAACTCCAAGTAACCGTAATTAAAGTATTTAACCAGAGTTGGTGGAACCGGCCCTAAACGTGGGTTTTGTAATGGGACGCGCTTAATTGTAAAAGCTTTAAAGCCCAATCTAATCGTCGCTGAAGTCTTGGCATGAAAAGGAAACTATTCTTATTTCGCGCATAGATTTAGCCCCAACAAATACAGACTTGCCATTTGTTTTAAGACAGCGACAGTATCCATTTATGCTTGCCTGTTCCACGACGATAAACAAGGCGCAGGCGCATAAAAATTCCCTAGTGAAAATTCACTAAGGAAAGGAATTAGTAGTTTCTAATTAGTAATTTTAAAGATGTAAAGACGTAAAAATGGAAAGATATCTATCGATATCTTTGAAAAAAATAGCACTTAGAAGATGAAAATAAACATTTCGGAAAGCAGCTTAGGAGACTAGGGAAGTCATCCGACGGACTGGAGACAGGGGCGGCGGAAATTGATGGAAGACTCCTTCAAGGAAAACCATGTCTGAACAGATAAACACGTAAAGACTTTACAAAACTCTCGTCTCGTTAGTATCATGAGCATTACTACTACATATATGTACATGATTAAGCCCAAATATATGTAATAGTATATATTATATTATCTTCTTCTTCTTAATAGTATATAAAATTGAAACATCCCAAGTGTTGGCTACTTCAATAAGCATGTGCACATGAAACTAATTCCATCCAATTCACTCACTAGATGAAATAATAATAAATCTTTTGGTTGGATACGTTTTCCCAGTACACTGCAATTCTTAAACGAACCCGATAACCAGAAGCCAGCTTTGCATTTAAACTATAACAAGGTGGAACTCGCTTTTGCGACAGTTCTTAGGCTTCTATACATCTACTTTTTCGGTAGGTTAAATTATTTGGGCTTTATTTTATTCCAATTTTTAATGCCTTAATCTTTTAATTAGGTAGATTTTTTTACTATATAAGGAAAACGCTAACATTTTAATATTTTTTTTTTATTTCGACCTTTATAGGTAAATATTTGCAATTTACAAACCACAAATAAAACACAATTCATAATGAAATATTAAAATACCCGAAACACGTACCGAATACCGTATTAGAAACACGTAAAATACCTACTCTAAAAATACAAAATAAGAATATCGGATTAAAAAATATATATGTAAATAATCTGAATAATTAATACCAATCTAAAAATATTCTATATGAAGTAAAATTGTTTTAAGAACGTGCGTTCTGATTGGTTTTGAATTATGCGGACAGACGGACAGACGGACAGACGGACACGGAGCTAGATCATAAGGCTTCTTCCTATACGTTGTATAGAAGCCTAAAAATGGAAATCATTTTGAAGTCGTAGTAAAGGTAAAAAGTAGCCAAAGATAAAGGACCGCATGAAAAGACACAAAAAAGAGAGTTGATCTTCAATTGTTATGAACAATTTTAATTGAACAAATTTTTTTTAAGTTAATAAAAAATATTATTCTTAATAGTCCAAGTTAAGTAATTGTTTTTTAAGTTTTTGCCTTGGTTTTTGATTCAGAATAATTTTTAATGTCGGTGAAATTTTACCTCCTTGATAAATAATATAATACCCTAGTGAAAATTTACCCTCGTGAGAAAATTTCACTAGGAATATTTTACCCCAGGTAAAAATTCTACAGGGGTAAAATATCTCTAATGAAAGATACACAAGCAGTGTACACGAACAATATTACAGTGCCACCTAGCTAAGAAAAACTCCAGAAAATATGTCAACTAATTTGATAAAAATTTGAATGAACCAATGAACATCGAGTTATTTGTTAAGTACATTCTGTTGTAAAAGTTACAAATCATTGCTGTGTGTCAATTGTCATTGCGCTGTTTTTTTGTCTTGTTTGTTTTCGTATTATTCATATTTGAGCTTTATTGTCTACAGAGAAGGGTTCTTTTTAGAACAAATCTTTATAGCTAAGAATATTTAATAAATCAATTTAATTAAACATTATTTGGTAAGTACTTTTTTAGGTTAGACTGCACTTTAATTTTCTTTTGAGTGTACATGTTTAAATACGCCAGCGCCAGCCACGCCCCTTCAGAGCTTTTCTTAGTGTGATTGAACTGTAGCTGTATTCTTTTTACCTACTTTATTTCCATCTCAGTTACACAACTGAGACGAAGTGAGCTGAGCCGAACAGAGATTAACTGAGTCAAAGTGAGAAAAACATAAAATGAAAAGAACAACAAAAGTACACTACCAACCTATGTATAATACAAAAATTACTTACCAACCAAATTATATTTACCAATGTTTACCATTGTACTTGTCACTTATCAATAGAGGGCGGATTTATATGCGCTAAAAACGTGTAAACAAAGCATTACTTAATGAGACTTCACAAGAACCTACTAGGATTTGCATTGATTGGATTAAAAAAATTTTAGCAGCTTTTTGTAAAGCCTAATTAAGTAAATCTTTGTTTACACGTTTTTAGTGCATATAAATCCGCCTTCTGCTTATCAGCATGACCTCCACAAACCGGGAGTTAACCTTTTTAAACCGACCAATCCTGGCTATTTCGCAAATTAGCTCAGTTCATGCTCAGTTGTAAAACTTCAAAAAAGCAAGAGAACTTGGGTTAAGAAATGAGGAATTACCTGATTAACTCAGGTAAATCTCAGTTCGGCAGGGCACAGTAAAGCTGTTGAAACGGTAAAGAGAACACCCATTTAACTGTCTACCTGAGTATCTCAATACAATCTCACTTAAAATAAGTAAAAAGAATACAGCTATGTGTACAAGGAAGTACTAACGCACTAGGCAGTGCTCAAGATTTTATTTGCTACAATAATTTATTTTTAATTACCAATTAAAAATAATTAAAGAGATATCTGGAGGTGAAGAAATAGGGAATTAGTCACAGTTGTAGAACGTAACTATTATATATAAAAATTTTAAACTTAAGTCGAATTTAACAACAAACCAAAAACAAAAAATTAAAATATTTAATTTTAATTAAACATAATAGAAAATTTGTATTAAAAAAACATTAATATGCAGTATATTCTTTACTGAGGGAACAAAGTGGGTCTAGTTATATATTATTATTACTTATACTAGTAATTTTAGTAGTTACCAATCGGATATAGTTTCTAGGTATGAGTCACATTCAAATTCTCGTGGAACAGACTATTTCTGTTAAATAGCTGGCAACCAATTAATTATCTGCTGCCAGTTAATTTACAACTAAAGGAGGTTTTTTGAACTGTACCTTACTTATACTATAAATCTACTACTCTTCTCTGCTACTGTTTGAATATTAAACTTAAAATGTTGAATGTCAAAAAGCAATCATTTTCATTAAATTTGCTTCCTTATTATTAACTTCACTATTAGTAATGGTATATTACAAAAATAATTCGGTAACTTTTATATTAGTTTGTTAAAATTCGAAAGAAATACCTTCAAAATGTTGAGGTTCTCCATGATGATGCGAAGGCGGTTCATACGATTCATAGTGTGGTCCATGACTGTATTCAGCTTCAAATGCAGGATGATGTTCTATAATAATTATTTCAAATTAATTAATTTAGATAATTATAAAATTATAATAAAATGAAACGGGAACTATCACGCAACTGATCTCACGAACTCAAATGTTTATGTTTACCGCAAGTCGCTTGGCGAATGTTCAGCAATGTGCGGATGCGACAGAACAGAGAACAGTCGACTATACATAATTGCAATTATTGGTGTTTATTGGTACAATTAGGTACGATACGATTGGGTTTTATTGACTTTTTAAAATTTAATAATTTTAGAACGTTAAAATGGGTGAATGTAATTCGAAATGAAAGAAACAGTGAAACTTTGTTGGACTGCGATAAGGTTTGAAACGCATAGAATCAGTTAAACTGTCCAATGGACAATTTGCATGATTTTTAGCTTATAACTATTCTACATATCGACATATTATGTAATGTGTCTTAATTTTTTAAAATTCGGTACACAAATAAAGCCAGAAAAAAATATTTAAATTTAAATGTATTTCTGTAGCGCGAAAACGTATTAATAAATATGGCGGGCTTAAATGTAAAATCTTTGCATTATGACGTCATTTTAATAACCAGAATTAGTTCATAGATAAAAGATTGGTATAGATCTGGTATAGATCTGGTATAGATGCACAACTTTTACTGGCGTTGAATGCAAATTTGAATACCGTTACCAACATAAAAACACGGAAAATTTAACCTAAAATATTTTTATACTGGTTGTATTTCTGACATTTCGTCTTAATGCAATGTTTACACTGGGTCCAGTTAATCTAAATTAAATGGTAACAGTAGGGAAATAACGCGGGTATATTGGCATACATCTAAGATGAGTTTTGTGTGTGTGACGTCATCACCTGTTTTCAATCATGTGAATTTTTTAAATAAATTCTGATATTTCATAAATTATTTGCAAGCTAACAATACAGAATTTTGAAAAATTACTCCAATATTCTGATTATAGATAATATATTGAACTATCAATAAATACGATTTTGAAGTGAATTTGAATTTCATGCAAATTGTCCATTGAACTTATTAAAAACAAAAACATTTGTAAATCTACTTCTCGAATACCTACTTCGTGAAATTAAAAGCTAACACTATCTTTTTACTACCCGGCACTCTACAATAATAATAGCTTGCACTACAGGCTTTAGAAGGCCCTTGGCTTTTGGCTCTCTACAAGCATTATCTAAATATTCAACAATTATTTTTAATATTTTAATACGTTAGTGATCGAATTTTTGTCTGCCAATTTTTTCATATCATTTATAAACGCTATATCAGAATTTAATTTAGTCGCAGAACGCCTACTGTGATTTACAATTACTCCAGAAATTATTAATACACTCCTATTTTAACCATGTAAATTGCACATTTTGAATCCGTTTTTTGACATATGCAACTCGCTTTTACAGCAAAACTTTTCAGATATTTTTTGTTGAAAACTTTGAATCTCTTCAGTTTTGTTTCTATACATCTTTTTATTTTCTTTCGCCGTTTACGAGTTACAGCGACTTAAAGAAAACTAAAAAAAAAAGTTAATAAGATTAACATTGCTCTTATGGGAGCTTTATTAAACTTTTTACAGAGTTCATTTAACAGAGATTAAAGTGTGCAACAAAAAATATCTGAAAAGTTTTGCTGTAAGAGCGAGTTTTATATGTCAAAAAACGGTTTCAAAATGTGCAATTTACATGGTTAACATAAAAGTGTATTAATAATAATTGCTGGAGCCACTGTAAATTTCAAACCGATTTTTATTTATCCTTATTTACTTATAACCATATTAACTTAATTCATAAGTTGATAACTTATAATTCTTATAATTATAATAACTTATAATTCATAACTTCATCTATACTTGAGGAACGTGTTTGAATATAATATATTTCATTCATAAGGGCAGACCTCTGCCGATTTTGATTTATTAATCAAGAATTAATTAAAAAAAATGAAAAAATAAACCTCACAAAATTTCCTGACTTCTAAAATGAGTTAGGTATTAAACCGTCATGCGTCACTAGCTCCCGGTCTACAAGATATCTAAGCGTACCTGTTGGTTTGTTAAATTTGGTATCTTCAAAATCTGAGAAGAATGACATTGTCGGTAGGATTATCTACAGGTAGCTTTATAAAGAAAGTAAAAAGTAGAAGTATGGTGTCATTACAAAACCTTGGAATGGTTGAAATGATTGCTCTTAAGCATTATTATTAACAATGATATTATTATTCATTTTCACTTATAATAAAATAATATAACAGACTGATTTTTCTCAAATTTACTCAAATTTATTCAACAGTATAAAAAAATTTTTAAAAAGCCATTTTTGGGGAAGTTCCCAGAAGAATTAAAGTTTCTAAACAGGAAGAAATTGTTAATAAACTTTGCCCTCTGATGCCAGAAAGTCGGCAAAGTTATTAGAAAAATCTATTAGTACATTTAAATGCAAGTGATTTGTTGACAGATTTTGAATAGTTCTATGTTATATTTTTGTTACCATTTAATACATTAACATCATTATTTGTACCATTCCTCAAAACTTAAACTATAATTAATAAAATAAATAGACCGTTTATTTTTTAGCATCTTCGAATGATTTAAAAACAAATTAAAAAAGCAGTAACTTCGTACTTGCTGCCTTTTTACGTTGATATAATATACACAAACGTAATTACTATTTTTCTTTGTTATCCAAATGCATATTTTTGAGCGAAAATTTACCAACAGCCTATAGGCTGTTACTGCTAAAACGAATTTTTTCACTACCCAATTTAGGGAAACTAGATATTTACCTACTATTTAAGAATTTAATACTATTTCTGATGGAAATACATAAATAATAAATATGTAAGTCACATAAAAGTTTTCAGAAAACGCAATTTTTTGTTATGAAATTTTTTAACCAGGTAATAAATAATATTGTGACGAAAGTAATGAATACTATGTTACCATAATATAAATAAACTTGAATTTTAGAATAAAGATATATAGTTAATAAATAATATAACTTTCACAAGATGAATTTTTCAATAATTTTAGAAAAATCTTTACAAAGTTACTCACATAAATATTCGGACACTCTTATGTTAACAATGTTAATTTGACGTTTTCAAGACGTTTTCTTTTATATAAAAATTGCTTTTAAAGCAAAATTTTGTAGACATTTTTTGTTGGAAATTTCACTGCCTTAAATTTTGTTTATATACATTTTGAATCATTTAAAATTTTCACATTTGAGTATTACGTTCCGCTGTGTCGTGACGGTACAAAATATACGTTAAGTGGGTTATTAATAGCTATATATACAAGAGCATTCATTCTTGCAGAAAAAACAAATCCAGAAGGAAAGAATGCTCTTTAGTGGCTAAATATGAATAAATAAGTAATATACATAATATATACAGTTACTCACATAAATATTCGGACACTCCTATGTTAACAATGCTAATTTGACGTTTTCAAGACGTTTTTTTTATATAAAAATTGCTTTTACAGCAAAATTTTGTAGACATTTTTTGTTGGAAATTTCATTGCCTTAAATTTTGTTTATATACATTTTTCTATTTTGTTGCACCGTTTCCTACTGGCAGCGACTTAAACAAGACCCTGTAAAATCCAAAAAATATTATCATCTAAATCTCGGAAACGGTGCATCATAATAAAAAAATGAATATACAATTTTTTTTGTAAATTTCATTCTCTACAGTTTTGTTCATATATATTTTTCTAATTGGTCGCACCGTTTCTGAGATATAGATGATAATATTTTTTGGATTTTACCGAGTCTTGTTCAAGTCGCTGTCAGTCGGAACCGGTGCAACAAAATAGAAAAATGTATATAAACAAAATTTAAGGCAATGAAATTTCCAACAAAAAATGTCTACAAAATTTTGCTATAAAAGCGATTTTTATATAAAAAAAACACGTCTTGAAAACGTCAAATTAACATTGTTAACATAGGAGTGTCCGAATATTTATGTGAGTAACTGTATGTGTATATTAAAACTTTTTCTCTCAAAAAAAGTCAACGGAAAGAGTGAGTAGGAATAATGTTTGAGTATGCTTATCGAATATTATGATATTCACTATGGTCAATGCTATTATACCCAATTAAGAATATTGGCACTTACCTATACTGTGATGTGGATATGGGCTTAACATAGCTGTAGATGCTATATGCTTTCCCATATTAGTAATAGCTTCACCTTTTGCAGTAAGTAGCTTTCCTTTTGCTGCAATAACATATCCACTGCCTTTTATCAGATGTCCTTTAACCGCAATAAGACCTCCCTTAATTGCTTTGGCGGCTTGAAGGAGAGTATGCAATATTGATTTTTGTAAGTCCCAGAAATCAAAACTTTTAACTTCAAAAGGCTAAAAGTAAATGTATCCATTAGTTTGTTTTAAAAACGATAGTTATACGATAAAATATACTGATTAAAAATTTTATAAAGTTAAAAAAAAAAATATTTTAGCTTAAAAAAATCAAGTGTTGCGTATACGCAACTTGGGGAATTGGAATAACCTAAAAGCCGTTTTACATTATAATAAATTTGCAGTTAAATTTTGTCACTTTGGTAGCAATTATTGTACAAAATTTAAAGTGAATGTCATACATATTTGCGTCATAAAGATTGTCCTATATTTGCTACAAGAATTACTTGTCTTACAAGATTTAACAGAACTAAACAAAACGTTAAAATAATAAATTTTAACAGTAAAGTAAAGAAATACAATACGTAGAAAAATCGTTACTATAAAAACCAAAAAGACATTAATTATCATTAATTTGGTTTTTATAGTAACGATTTTTCTACGTATTGTATTTCTTTACTTTACTGTTAAAATTTATTATTTTAACGTTTTGTTTAGTTCTGTTAAATCTTGCATTTTACAAATACATACTAATATACCACAAAATCTACTTGAAATTCTTTTTGAGTTTATTTTCTACTTGTCTTACACTGGTAATATTTCCTTTGGCAATTTTTAAACATGTTAGTGCGTTTCGTATAAAATAGGAATCAGTCGGACCCCCTCCCTCTTAGTTTTCACATGGTATTTCAAATATATAATTTTAAATTATTTTTTTTCAAACAGAAAGTTAAAAAAATTAATTTCCTCATGGTTAATATTTATTTACCAATACTAATATATTATTTAAAATATAACTAAAATATAATATCGGAAATAATAAATATATTATTTTTATGGTTAAAACTATTAGTATTTTATCGATAAATATTTCATATTATGTTTAATTCCTTGAATTAACAATCACTCTAAAAAAAATTGATTTAAATTACCCAGAAAAAAGGAGGCAACTATATTACCTCCTATTGTCAAGGTAAATTCGCATACCAGGGGTAATTTTATAAGAGTGAATTTACCTTGAAAATAGTGGAACAAAACATAAGTCGACAATTTTTAAGATAAATTCACCCTTATAAACCGGGTAATTTTCACAAGAATGTTGTAAATGATATTTACTAATAACTTAGTAAAGTTCCCCTATTAAATGGAGGCAACTTTATTACCACCATTTTTCAGGCTAAATTTACCATATTTTCAGGGTAACATTACATTGTTTTAGAGTAAAAAATGAAATTACCTTAATTTTAGGGTAAACTTACTATTTTTAACAGGGTAATTTTCAGATCTAAAATTAATTTTACTCTTTTTAAGTGGTTACAATTTCTTTTCAAGTGGTTAAAATTACCCCCATTTATTTATTTATTTTATTTATTTATAACAAGAATACATCCTAATCAGCAGAGCTGGTATAAGGATTAAAATTTTCATTAAAATATTATTTACAAAAATTTTTAGTTATTTTTTAGTATTTACATGTTCCTGAATTAATTTTTTAAATTGTAGTATTGTTTTGGCTTGTGAATATGAATTGGTACCTGGTTGAATTCTCGTAGTGCATTATGTTCAGTAGTTCTTTTTCCCAAATTTGTTCTGGCTGTAGTAATATCGTAATCATTTTTATTCCTTGTGTTGTGTTGATGAATTTTGTTTCTTCTTTTTAATATTACACAGTTTTTTATTAAATTATTTTGAATTTTAAAGATAAACTTCATTTTTTCAATATACTTGAAACCACTATTATGGTCAGAAAACTGTTTCTTCACGACGATTAATTATTGAAGTAGTAGTGGTCAAGAAATCCGGCTTGACGGAATTACAACTTCCACCTTACTCCTTTAAAACTCATTTTTAAAACTCAAAAACACTTGAGAGAGCGTCGCATTTTGTCGAATGACGACTTGGAAAGTGCCCTGGAGTCACATTTTGCAGAATTATGAGAAAAATTTGTTTTCGAAAGTATAACATTACTAGAAAAACGTTGGAATAATTGTGTTGATGTTAATGGTTTTTAGACGGAAGTTACACGATCAATCTGGCGTAAATTTGAGACTGATACCAGATTGATGGCAGATTGATGGACTGATAGATGAATTAAATGATTTTACAGGGTCAATCAAGACTGATGGGAGATTGATGGTAAATAAACACGATTTTATGGTTATTCAAGTTTTAAAACAGTCTTGTCGAAAAAGCTGTTGAGAGCTGATGCGTTTTCCGCCAAAACAAAAACAATGGATGACTATAAATAATATGCTGCTATTGCCATAATAATAGTTTTAGCTATTAAAAAAAGTGTCGAAAAGAAACGATGGACTATTACTGCTATTTGATTAAAATACAACCACAACATTATTTGGAATCAAATTGGAGAATCACGAAACAAAATAGAGATGAATTACTGAATTTGGAACCAACTCGCATTCGAAAATCACAAAACGACCCAAAAATAATAAGAGAAAGATTTTGTCATTATTTCAATAAACAGCGTAAATTGGATATTCGTAAAATTGAATGATAAATTAATATGTGACAATGGAAGAAACGTGAGATTATAAAAACTTGGAATATTATTGTCAACTAATGCTGAATTTTAATGTTTGAAATATGAGCAGTTATTTAATCGGCACACTTATTTTGTATGATTTCTTCTAACGAGGGACACCTGGGATTGTCCCACTTTATCTAAAAAAGCGTCGATATTCGAATGTCCAACTCTTGGGGATATAAATTTCATCTGCCCCCAGCCCGTGATCTTCGAGATGCAACAATTTTTTTAGTTCTCTTCTAAAAAATAAATTGCTTTTTTGTTCTGGGTTCGAATCTTGAACTTGACAGACTTTCTTAGCTCGGCCTTCCGTTGTGCATCAACACGTTGTGGCCACAACATCGGAGGTAGCATAATGGGCCCGATATGTGGCCTGAGTGCATGCAAGCTTCGGCCTGCCTTCCACTTCCAATCTTAATCCTAATCCTAGTTCTCTTCTGTAATTACTTCTCAAACTATTAATTTTTTTTACATTTTCAATATTAGCCGTGGGCTACATTTAAAAAATTTTTTTACGAGTTTTATCCCACAAAATGGGTAATGTTTCTAGTCCCACAATAAAGTCCTTCTCCGGGTCAAAAATTTTCAATCCTACAACATTCTCCACAGATCGAGAAAAATTATTAAAATATTTTATAATATTTCATCAATCCACTGTGAATGCATTCACTGTTTGAATGATAAAGGTAACGCGATATGCAATATTTTTTTCTTTAAAAAAAAATTCTTTGCTAAGAATTCAACTAAACCTACGCGGATTGATGGAAATTATTAAAATATTTCATCAGTCTGTAATTCTGCCGTCAATCCACGCATTACACGATCAATCTAGCATGAGTTCAGTCCGAGATCTTGCTAAGATTACTAAACTAAAAAAAGTTTATTGGTGTTTCAACCCTTGCCGAAGGAAGCGGGGGTGTTTTTTCGACTTTTTCGATTTTTCTGGGTAGTTACACGACCACCTCGAGATTTCCCCAAAATTTCAGATTTTTAGCAGCACGGGAACAGGTCAAACATTTTACCCTTATTGGAATTTTATCAAAATAGTTTATAATTTTATAATTTTATTTTTTACGGCAAAAATTGATAGTATTTGTAATTTGGATCATTATTAATGGATTTGAAATACGAAATAATCGGATATTGGTATTTTTCTAAAATTTAAAATAAAAAAAAATTGCTACAACTGGAATAGAACCTGGAATGTACGTTCGCAAGCCAAGTCTTTGATGCATTACCCCATAACACTTATAATGAATTGTTTGCCATTAGCGTTTCAAGAACATTTAAAGTTTTAATTTAAAAACATCGTTCGTATTATTGTTTCTTACTTGACGTACATATTGTTATAGATTAATTACGTTAATAATAAAAAGTGGAAAATGGTTTGAGAAACATTTTAAAGAAAATAATTTAAAATCGGAATTGCATTTTCGATGCAAATTTAGATGCAAAATAAAAAATAAAATTTTGTTTGTCCTCGAACTCCTTGTTCTCATAGCAAGGCAGAAAACATTAAAAACTCCCTCTATTTACTACATAATGATAATGTTTTGTATGTCTCTAAAAAATCTATTTTCCATCTATTAAAATAATTAGGTAACACTTTACATTTTAATTTTTAAATTTAATAACCGCGTTACCTACAAAATGAAGAAATTTTCCCCTTCTTCGAAATGTATCATTTTGCAGGTATGGAATTTTATGGAATTCTATTTATGTATTTTAAGCTAGTAAACACAAAATTACAAATACAAAATGCTTACAAGCAAAGGATCTCCGGTGTCCCTCACCGATTTGAATAATTTTTGGATATGTGGTAGAGCATCAATAAATAAGAGACACCTAATTTTTTAACTGCTGTGACGCGGGTTTAAGGGCTTTAATCGCCTCTTAAATATAGGGTAAAAAATAAAATTTATGAATTTTTATTTAGGAGGTTTTGAATTTGAATGAAACCAACGATAAAATAAAAGGGTAAAAATATTCATTGTGTAGTACAGGGCCCCGTTTCATAATGAAAATTTACTAATATTACTAGTTACAAGTAACTTTAAATTCTCTTTAAATAATTAATCTGATCAGCTACCTGCGTGGTTTTTGGTACTTATTAATAAAATAACCTATTATAAATGGACAGCAAAAAATTATACTCCGATGGTTTTACCGCTTAACGAAGCCATTTTGTCAAAACGGTGGCGCCCTCATCGGTAGGGTAAAATCCCAAAAATAAACAACTAGTATTTTCCAACTAATAATAGTACTAATATTATTAGTCGGAAAATACTAGTTGCATATTATTCAAATTAATTATTTAAAGGTAGTATTTAATGTTACTTGTAACTAGTAATATTAGTACATTCATTATAAAACGAGGCCCGTGGTATCTAGTAGTAATAATTTTCGCTAGCCTATTTTAATAAAAATTTGAAAATTTTTATTTAAAAATGAAAACACATGGTAAAGTTAAGAAAGGGGTTGTTACCCTTTTAAATAATAATTTTAGAAAAATATTAAAAAACACATAACTTACAGTTATTTCTGGGACACCGTCATTTAGGCGACGGTCAATTAGGCGACGACAGTTAGGCGACGTCAAATAGGAGACGGTCAATTGGGCGCCGTCTTTTTAGGCGACGGGCTTATTAGGCGACCCGAACTGGGCGACCGGTCAAATAGGCGACGGCACCAATTAGGCGACGGGAAATTCGGTAAATCGCTTTGTACTGACGCACATGCGCAAAAGAGATTTATTTAAAAAATTTCATTCCCCCCTCCTGAATTCTATAATTGTGAATGGTAACCACAAGTTTTCAAGTAAAAGATAATTTATCAAATATACAGGGTGACCCAGACCACCCGTATCAGTACTTTTTTTCAACAACGGTAAGTCGTAGAGAGTTGGGCTAAAAAAAAGTATTACAAAAGCCCTAATGACGAATCTAATGGTGATATTATTATTTCCGGGAAAAGTCGGCATCCAGAATAGTTTGCTCCAGAAAATCCAGAAATCCAGAATTTTAAATGGCACCATATGTCGAAAGTGGTATCGTTAGAAAGCTCTTTAAAAAATTAGCAAGTTTTGTCGGAAAAATTTTTTTATTACTCCTACCCCTTTTAAGTTATATTCGACTTAAGTTATTAAATTTCAATTTCTTATAACGAACTTAACTTTAAAAGTCAGGACTTGAAATCTAGCTACCGCGTTAGAGCAATGTCACAAGTGTTCAAAATGTCTTCCATTTACTTCTAAACACTGTTGCGCTCTTCTGGTTATACTATCAGTGGCTCTAAGTACTTCTTCAGTGTTTAATGATCGACAGGCATTGCAAATTCTGAGCTTCATATCATCTCTCGTTGTCGGTTTTTCTGTATAAACAATATCTTTGATCCGACCCCAAAGAAAAAAATATTTAAAAATAATTATTATTAAATTAAATATTAGTTTTTTAATTACAAAAATTTACTGAATTTCCCGTCGCCTAATCGGTGTCGTCGCCTAATTTACCGTCGCCTATTTGACCGGTCGCCTAGTGGGGGTCGCCTAATAAGTCCGTCGCCTAAAATAACGGCGCCCAATTGACCGTCGCCTATTTGAAGTGGCCTAACTGTCGTTGCCTAATTGACCGTCGCTCAATTGTCGTGTACCGTTATTTCTCCCCTACAAAATTTTGCTTCATTTTTCTCAAAAAAAGTTGATGATGTTAAGGATGCTTTATGCAGGTTTTAAAATTTTGGAGGATGGCCCACCCCCGAAAATATTAAGTGATCGCTTCGAAAAAATTATGTTTTATTTGTTATAAAATATATATTATATTAATATAAATAAGTATTATATAAAAATTCTATTTAGTTCTATATAAAACTTCAAAAACTTCATTTTTACCCTATTTTTAAAAGGCGAGTACACCCCTTAAACCCGCGTCACAGTAGCTAAAAATTGGCAATTTACATTAACGTTGGGGGCGTTGTTATAACCAACAACATGGTAGGATTAAATCGTACACTTCAATGTTTATTATGGTTAATTATTACAAAAAGTTTAGTGTGTTCTTAAATTTTTTGTCATTTGCATAGTTAATTAGTGATCTTTCAGCTGAAAGATGTTGATGTGTGCTGAACCAGAAAACGCCCTGTATTAGTATTTTAAAAAGGTTATTTACTATATTGCAGTAATTGGTACAAAAACACTACTCTAATATACACAACCTATCAATAAATTATTTACCAACTTAATAATTAAAACATAATTCACCAAATTGATTGATAAATACGCGTAAACAAATGCTTTTGAGTAAAAAATCACGTAAAATGCAATTGAATCATACGCTTTGACTTAGTTTTAATTATTCCGCGGAGTGACGTATTCTTAATGTAAATCGCGAATAAGTAGGTGTCTCTTATTTTTAGATGCTCTAACACAGCGATTCTCAACCTGGGGGTCGCGCAGATTAATTGTGTTAAAAACTGAAATTGAAATTATTTTGAAAGATTAAAATTCACCGTTAGCTCACTATTTTGAACATGACATGTGGGTGACAAAAGTGGCGTATCTTTGCCGATATATTTGGACTACTTGTGCCCGTACGTATAGTCATAAATTGATCCGAGATTCAAGATCAATTCTCGAAATAACAGCTGTTGTTAGGATACGGTATAAATTTCAGTAATATCATTGGTAAATTCTAGAATTATTTTGAGTCTCGGATTGATCCGTGACTATTAGTACGGGCATCAATGATTTAAATCTGATTGTAAGCATGCAAGGATTTGAAAGCAATTGCTTTCATTAATTTTGTCAACAAGCAAAATAGAAGCTTTAAAAAAATGATAGATTTTTGGATAGTGCACGTAGAGAAGAAGGAACTGATTATGTTTCCATCGCTTTTTAATTTATTTTCCACGACTTATTTATGCGAAGCATGATTTTCAGCTTTATGGATAACTAAAAACAAGGCAAGAAATCGACTTGAGGTGGAACCTGCACTTAGGATTTCCCTTGCTTACAATTGAATATAGGTATAATAAACTCATATCAAAACATCAAACTCAAGGAAGTCATCAATAAGTAAAAAAAGTACAAACTGAATATTCGTGTTTTTTTAGATATGTATCTTTTTTTAATATAAATTTTAAACAAAGTAATTGATGACAATTTTTGATTACTGACATTGTTGGGGTCGCAGAAAATTAGCAAGAAAATTTGGAGGTAGCGTCGTAAAAAGGTTGAGAACCGCTGCTCTAACACATGTAGGTACAAAAATTATTCAACTTGGTGAAGGGCACGGGGGATCCTTTGCTTGTTAGTAATACTTTCCAGGAGAACCTCACAAGTATAACGTTAGGATCGGGACAAGCTTTGCTAGGTTGAAAGAGCACTAAAATTAAACAAACACCTGTTTTTTAAGTGCTGTAAGAAACTTTTGTGAAGAAATACTGGTTAAAAGTTTTTAATTGCAATACTTTGGCTAGTTTATGTAACTTCAAAGGGCTTCTAAATGATGAGATGGTAGCGCATCTGCAAGTGGTTAGGAAGATCCCAGGTTCAATCTCCCGCAAGTAATAGTTAAGAAATACTAACTATATAATAGTTAATAACTAATAAGAATACTACTGGAAAGCTAATCTCAACCTTGCAATCTGCTTGGACACGCGTTATTAATCTCAATTAGAAAATATTTAGATTTATTTCAAAACAAGCCCAAATATTGCATTCAAACTTTTAAATGATATTTTCTCAAAACATTTGCCCATAGCCCTTAAAATAAAATCAAAGGTTTCTATAATTTTAGTACTCTTTCAGCCTACCAAAGCTTGCCGCGATCTTCGAGTTACATTTGAAAAGTTCTCCTGGTTAGTACTGGTATATAATAATTCTATATTTTAATAGGTATAAAAGCGATTGAATTCTGTAAAACTCGATGTAGGTACTTTAGTAAATTATTATCTATTAAAAATATATAAAATAATACTTCTGTTGAATGATATTCAGGATGATGATGATGTTCGTAAATATTTGGATCATGATCATAATAAACGGGTTCAGAATGATGTTCTGCACTACTACCACTACTAAAATGTTTGCTACTTGATGCTATTTTGCTTATTTTAGATTTTATGCCAGAAGTAACTTTTTCTTTCACCAAAGAAAAAAAATTTGGAGATGATCTCTTGTAACGGTCCTTTTCTTGTCCTACGTAATTTAAAATTCTTCTGTTTACATTTTTGATAGAAATGATGTCATTTGAAGGTTCTATTGCTGCACCACATGCATTTATTACTACGAACGAACTTATCAATATGTATGACCGATAGAGCATCTGAAACAAAATGTATAATATTGCATTTTTCGGAATCGATACTTTAAATAAATAAATTTATACTTAAATGCTAAATAAATTACTTAATCATAAAATTTAAATAAACTTCAATGAAAATTAACAATTTCATTTCATAAAGCGGGTCTAAAATGCATTTGGCGATTTTCATTTGTCAGTTGTAGAATGTAACCAAATTACATTTTCCCACTTAATCCACCCATCAGAAAATAATAGTTTCAATTTAAATAAATAAAAGTTATACAAAACCTTTAGATTACAAAAAATTGTAAATTAAAATAAACAGAATGTAATTCAAATTAATTTACTAATAATATAATCTAAGCAGTATGGCGTAAGCCTTCACTGACCGTTTGGGAAACGAGTAACCGCGGTTCAAATCCTAGTCTGTAGAATATAGATACTGCTGTGATCTAAAGCCCAAGATAGATCTGTGAGCTATGGAGAAGCCAACGGAAAAAATTTTATTGATTAAATTCTATAGTATATGCCATCTTCGCTTCAGCCAAGTGATTACCTACACACTTCATAGTGTACAGTACTTGAAGAAGAAGAATTTAATAATATCATTAATGATGTAAGTGCGTGAAGTTAGCCCCTCTTTTTTCGAAAAATAGAAATTTTTTTATTGTATTGTGTTATATTCACTTGCATTAGATTGTATTGTAAATTTTTTTTTCATTTCGCGAAGCATAAAGTTGAAAATCACGAAAAACTATTTTTTGCACTGGCCCCCCTTTTTTGAAAATTTTGAAAATTTTTTTGTATTGTGTTGCATTCACTTTGTATTGTTTGTATAGGGTCTACCAATAAGAGTGATAGAACTTTAGATAGGTATTGCCGCCATGTTATAAATGACATTGATGTTTGTCATGGTGTATTTTATTCGGGAAGGCTCACCATTTCATCATGGCAAGACTGACTCCGCAAGAACGTTTGTAAATCGTAAAATTATATTACCAAAGTGGGAGCTCTGTTCGAGCTACGTTCAGAGCATTACACGAATTTTAATCAACATCGTTAATAATCAGAATATCCTTTACTGGGCTGAACCAAATCAACAGATGGTTCATGAGAGTAACTTGCATCCAAAAACAGTTACTGTTGTCCGGTGACATCATTGGACCTTACTTCTTTGAAAATGAGCAGTGAGAAGCTGTCAGATGTTAACAAACTTTGTGTGGCCACAATTGGATGAAATGGATCTGGGAGAGATGTGGTTTCAACAGGACCGCGCAACATGCCACATTTCGAACGAAACAATCGACTTATTGAAAGAAAAGTTCGGGGAGTTGATCATCTCAAAAAGTTTGTAAAATTATACTATTGTCAACTGGCCACCGCGATCGTGTGACTTAACTCCGCTGGACTTCTTTCTTAGTGGCTTAGTAAAGTCATTAGTTTACGCTAATAAACCGCAAAGAAAGCCAACATCGAGCGAGTAATTCTTGGTATTAAGCCAAGCTTACTAGGAAAAGTCATCGAAAATTGGGCCCATAGAATGCGTGTGAGCAAAACGATCAAGAAGTGGACATTTAAAGAATATTTTCTTCAAAACATAAATGGTATGAACTGAGCTTCAAATAAATACTAACAAATCCATTGTATCTTACACAGATGAGTTATTATTAAAAAAACAAGTTCTATCGTTCTTATTGGTAGACCCTATATTATTAAAAATTAAAGTTCTTAGTTTAATATTAACCGCGTAAATCGCGAAAAGTTATGGATCTCCAAGAGCCGTCTAAAAAAAATGACAATGTCATAGATCTCAATTTAAATTCAGAAAATGTAGAATTAACAGCAGAACAAAATTGAAGAAATAAAAACCCGGGAAAAACAAAGAAACGTTCGTACCCAGATGTTTATCCTGATTGAGGTGTTATCAAATATAAGAAGAAAAAACTGGATATTGTTTATTGCAAAATGGCAATATATTATGTATGTCCAATAATTAATAAAGGAAGGCGCGAGACTACTGTTGTAACAAATACGTGTGGGTTTGACAGTATCATTCAAATATTAGCTGCAGTTTGCAAAAACTAAAAGTTCCTTCAAGTGGTTAATAATAACAAAACAAAAACATTTTCCTTTCTTAAGTGTTTCCTCAAAGGTGGTCCTTCTATGGCAATATATAAAATGCGAAGCAAGATATTAAAAGAGGTTGAATATTTTGTTAGTACTGAAACAGCGGTAGATCAAAATCAATGCAGCTTCAAATATTGCCAATAATATGTGTGAGTATTTCCCTCTGAAAATTTCTTCCAATGAAATCACTCTATTTTTTTAATTTAAACAAATGGCAGCGAAGTATCAGCGGGTATTCATGCACTAGTGCAAATACTCGGGTATTTCAATTTTCGTCAGAAATGGAGTTTTATTTTGAAATTCAATATTTATTTATTAAAATTACAATTCGTACAATTAAAAACGCAATTATTGTAAGTAACGCCAAATTCGTTTCTCGAAGTCCCCCTTTCAGGATTTTCATTAGTACTTGATTTTGCTACTTCTTGGTGACGCATTTTCAAAATTAATTCTGTGTGATGTTCTTCGTCCAGTTTTAAATACGAATTTATCGAACTCACACTACTATGCCCTGTGATTTTTGCAATCTGATGTTCTCCTACTCCATTTTTCGCTAAATTTGAAACCGCTGTAGAACGATTTGAGTGGTTTGTAATTTTGAATCTTTTTGCATCTTATCCATTATACTCTCTGCTGCCATCGAAGTCCACTTGGATATTATATTCCTTCCGACAGGCGAATTTTTATAGAAACCAATTGATTTTTTTTGTTCCCATAAAGGATTCGGAGTTAGAAAAAGGCGACTTGTAGTAATGTGTTTTCCTCTTTTTTCTATCAATTTATGAAATAATCTGTAAAATAGTTTCAAACAATTAAATTAAGTTAATAAAATTTTTTATAGATTTAACGTACCTTACTGGACATCGATCAGAATTTTTCTTGTTTTCAACCAGCCATTTATTTTCAGTCAATCGACGCGCCCCACCTTGAGCGGTTTTGTTAAACACTGGATTATAAATAATTCGTCCTGTAGGCTTGCCAAAGTTGTTGGTTTCTTCCTTAAAGAACGTTGTTAGGCAGTTTACTGCTTCACCCCCTCGAAAAGCCAGTTCATAGGACACAATATGGTAAAACTTACGTTGCAACCCTTCTGGAGTGTTTTCGTCCCACATACTTATCATTTTTTCGTGCTCTTCTGAGCTAAAAGTACCAGAACTACATTTTCTTTTATCACTAAATGCCTGTAGTTCCTTTCTTTTGGCGTCTCGTGCATTTCTCGCATTTTGAAAGAAAACATCCTTAAATGGATCAAAAGCAATGTTAAAGTCTTTGTAAAACTTTTCTTGTAACATTTTAGCTATTCTGTTCCACTGTGTTTTTATTACTCCTTCTATGTAATTATCACCGTTTTGCTTTTTCATGTTAAAGCCAAAATCTTTCAAGCAAACCGCAATCTTTGGAACAGGCATTTTTTCATCCAATATATAACCTTTTTCACCACAAAATTCTTCGAACAGTTTCCACGAGGAAATGCTTGATTTTCGCGTATTTGCAGGACTAAGATTTCCAATACTTACATCAATTTCTTTCAACGAATTACTTCCGAAACGTTCACAACTCATTTTTTAAATAGACGCAAATTGAAATTTACGAATTTATTATTTATTATTGTTTATGTTGCTTAGTTAGAATTTTTGTTTTCGGTAGTTCCAGGTATGCATATTAATTTGGATTGTATCATAATTTATTTACATTATTAAAATTCAAATGTCAAACTGACAGAATTAAAAGACTTTCAACTTTACTTTTTTCCACAATTTGGAAAAGATACAGAAATTTTCAGAGAGAAATACTCTTCCAATATACCCCTCGTGCATGCCATACCAGAATATTTCCGCTCGTGCGCTTTCGCGCACTCGCGAAAATATTCAGGTATTTGGCATGCACTCGGGATATATATACTGAATACATTTTTTACCCCAATTGGAGCGTAATGAAAAATTTTACATGCAATAAATGCCAGAAAACATAAATATTGAGATAAGAAACTCTTATGTCAAATTTGGTTTTCACCAAGCGCTAAAAGTTCCTAAAGAGCATTAAGAAATCCCTAACCTTAGGTATCCGATTTACCGACCCCTAACGTGTTAGGGATTCCTTAGCGGATGTATTACAGGTATAAATTAGTGTTTATTCTTATTTTTCTTTCACCATGGCTATTGTTAGATTTTTGGATAGTTTAGAGAGATATGGCGATTCATCAGATGATGAAGTTGTATACCCTAGAATCATTAAACAACGGGCAAGTAATTTTGAAAAATTTGAAAAAAATAAAATAAAAATTTTAATGTGGAATTTGTCTTAAGATTTCGGTTAAGAAAGCAAACTGTTTTGCAGGTTTTAAAATTAATAGTAGGATCTCGAGAGTTTATTAATGATAAATAAACATATTATTCATAAATGTGCATATTATTTATGACAATTATTTTGGGTATTATTATTTTAGAAATCAATTAATAACACCCATAAATCAATTATTACTGGCATTACGATTTTATGCTACC
Source organism: Cantharis rufa (assembly GCA_947369205.1). NCBI lineage: Eukaryota > Metazoa > Arthropoda > Insecta > Coleoptera > Cantharidae > Cantharis > Cantharis rufa. The sequence continues at coordinate 26,653,596 of OX376304.1, forward strand.
GGAATAAATATGTTTTAAATAAATAAATATGTTTTATTTGAAGTAATAACAAAAATGAATAAAATAAGATTGAAAAACCTATAGATGGAATACTAACCTAAATGGAGAAAAATGGAGGTTAAAGAGTTAAAATAAATATATGACCGCTTCCTCAACAATAACCATTAACTTAATATGGAAGGTCAACTATATTCACACAATTTTAAAATTTGTTTAATCTAAACAAATTTTGAAAAAAAATATTTTTTTTAAATAACAAATTCAGTTTGTTTAAATCGAAACAAAATTTCTTTCTATTGAATAAAATTATTCAAACAAGGGTATTTGTTAAATTCAAACAAAACGTTTTTACTGTGTATAAATTCAAATATGACATTTACAACCCGTATTAGTTCATATGTCCGCTGTAAAGAATACCTAGCAAGGGAGCTGCTCGTTAAGAAATTCTTATGTTGGTGAAATGCAAATTTTCCTAAGTATTATTTTAGGGAATACCTAGCGTAAAAAACTCTTTGCTGGGGAATTCTTAAATAAATGTTGGTGAAAACGGGCATATGTGACGTATATAAAAATTTTGGAAAAAATCACCAGCACACCAAATTTTGTCCGGAGATACGATGACATCATGTTCATTTTTGTTTTCTATTGTGGTAGCCTTAACAAAGATATCGGTAGCCCTGGCAAAGATATCTATATGTATCACCCCCTACCCTAAATCTACCTATAAAAGTTTATTTAACAAAATCCAAAATGAAAAAAATTTTTTTTTTGTACGCCACTGAATTTTTTCCAAAATTTTTATATACGTCACACAATACCGTAAGAAGTCACAGATAAAATTTCTCCAAGATTGGTACAACAAATTGTTGTACAAACGAGGTACAAACGATTTAGACTATTTTTGATTCAAAATTCAAAATGGGGGGGGGCTGGGGAAATGCCCATTTTAGATATTTCAAAATATCTGAAAAACAAAATGGGTACAAACGAAAATAAGGAAGGTACAAACAGGTACAAACGAGGTACAAACGATTTAGACTATTTTGGATCCAAAATTCGAAATGGGGGGGGCTGGCGAAATGCACCTAAAAAATTGGAGGTATGGTAATCGAAAAAAAATTTCAACTTTTTTTTTGCATTTTCGAGATCACCGTGTTCAGAAACGTAAAGATCTGCAAAAAGTAAAATAAAAATTTCTGTGTCGGTCTGTCTGTCTGTCTGTCGGTCTGTCGGTCGTCAAATTTTGTCGATCGATTTGCTTCCGAGCCATCCAACCAATTACGACCAAATTTGGTATGGTGTAGGGTTCACGGTGGAAAGGTGAAAATAAGGTTTTCGTCGCGATCTATCAATCAGGAGTGCCACCACAAGAAAATAAAACGGGATTTTAAAAAAATATTTTGTCTTGCGATATGTTATTTTGAAGGCCTTAAAAGGCTTTATCCAGAATAGGTAAAATTAATCTTCTATCTGTCGTCTGTCAAAAATCACAAGTTGTCAAAGTTGAAACTTTAAGAGTGAATAACTCAAGAAATGCTGAAGGGATCTTACCCAAATTTGGTACGTAGGTACATTGATCCTAATGGATATGAGAGCATATGTAATCCTTCGATAGAAATCAGTAATACAACATGAAAAAAATAAAATTAACTTTTTTGGCAAAAATATGAAAAAAGTTTTTGTCGATCGATTTTCTCCGGCATTTCTGCGTCGATTGCAATCAAACTTATTGGACGTATGCCTCGTGGGCTGGAATGGTGAAAATAAGGTTTTGCCAGAGAAATCTTCACCAGGGCCACCACAATAAAATAAATTTAAAAAAATGAAAATGTCGTCGTATCTCCGGAAATGTTTAACCGATTCAGCTAAAATTTGGTGTGTCGATGGAGCTTTGAAAGTATAGGTATTGGTGAGAAAACAAACCGAGCCAATTGTAACAGGGCGGGGCAGGTCAGAAAAATTATAGAAAATATTAACTGAAATCTTAATTTATATATTTTTTGTGAGAATTTGTCAGATGGCTGGCAAAAATAAAACAATATATTCAAAATTTTAATAAACGTCATAATTTTGTGACATATGTGTCAAAATTAGGTTAATGTTGATTTGTATACCGAGTGCAGCATAAGAATTGAGTTTAGGGCTTGTAACAATTAATTTTAGAATACAAAAATAGGTGGTTCGGTGGGAAATATTTTATAATATCGTCGTACGGACTGACGGAACGTTACTTTATAAGTAAAAGGTTCTGCCACTAGGTAGCGACCAAGTTTAGGCTGTTTGTTAAATTTCTTCGCAAATGTTTTCAGAATCAGTAAATCGACAGTCAGTAATTTACAAAAATTTATTTTCGAGAAATCCGCTAGATGACCGAAAAAATTTGTTGTACCAATCTTGGAGAAATTTTATTTGTGACTTCTTACGGTATTATGTGACGTATATAAAAATTTTGGAAAGAATTCAGTGGCGTACAAAAATAAAAAATTTTTTTCATTTTGGATTTTGTTAAATAAACTTTTATAGGTAGATTTTAGGGTAGGGGGTGATACATATAGATATCTTTGCCAGGGCTACCGATATCTTTGTTAAGGCTACCACAATAGAAAACAAAAATGAACATTATGTCATCGTATCTCCGGACAAAATTTGGTGTGCTGGTGATTGGAGGTATTGCGGCAGAGAGTGACGACATTTTTTTTTTAAATTGATTGGAGGTAATAAAAAATTATTTTCATTTTGGATTTTGTTAAAAAAACTATTATAGATAGATTTAGGGTATGGAGTGATACATATAGGTATCTTTGCCAGGGCTACCGATATCTTTGTTAAGGCTACCACCCATACAAAGTTTGAGAAGTGGCCCAATACTGGGTCAAGACTGGCGGCCTATCTTCGAGTGTTGGCCAAAAATATGAATTCATCACTGGCCTAAGACTTGCCGAGAATCGGATGTTAACACCCAGCCAAGATTGAAAATTAATCATCGGCCGAGCTTAGTGTCCAAGCATCGGCCGAGCTTAGTGTCCGAGCATCGGCCGAGCTTAGTGTCCGAGCATCAGCGGAGCTTAGCGTCCAAGCATCGGCCGAGCTTAGTGTCCGAGCATCGACTGAGCTTAGGAGCTTAGTGTCCGAGCATGGGCTGAGCTTAGTGTACGAGGATCTGCCGTGCTTAGTCTCCATATATCGGCCAAGCGTGGTAACTGAATCTTGACCAAGAATAATACTGAATAATTTTTATTTAATTTAAACTAATTTTAGCTTATTATTTGATAATTAATTTAATTGAATAGTTGTTTGAGATTAGAGAAACACTTATTATTTTAAAAGTTTAAAATAATTTCGATTGCAAATAATTTTTAGAATCGAATTACTGACCACAGAACCTACCCTTGAGAATCGCTGTTTTTATTTTTTTAGTAGACCCGCATATCGGAGTTAGCCGAGGTAAATCTAAATGTAGTAAAGGATTTTTATTAAATACTTTGAAAATTATAAAAATACTACTAAAATATATTATATTTATTATATAAAAAAATAACAAACAACACAAAGAACATTTAAACAAAAACATCATAAACAAACAACAAACAAAAAAACATTAAATAATTATTTATAATAGCTATGTAATTAGATTTAGCTTCGACTCGCTTATGCCGACTACCATTGCGGTCACCCGCATTAGCTAAAAATGTCCCGACTTTGGTTCGAAAATTTTTAATTTGATCCGAATCTCCAAATTTCTCCTCCAAAACATCTGAAATTTAAAATATTTATTGTTAAGAGATAAATTTAATGAATTTAACAACATAAAAGAATAATAATAACCAAAATTACAATTTTGAATCGTTTCAATAAAATTCATAATAATATATGAACATAAGTCAATAATTTTTTTTGTAGGAATAAATAGCTCGATGCAATAAAGAATCAATTATTAAAATAAATAATTGATGGAAAAATAAATAAAAAATGTACAAATTATACTCAAAGCAGGCAAAATTATTATTTATTCACTTGAAGTAGGTACTAATGCAAGTGTGAATAGGCTTGATGTGAAATAAAATAATTTTTAAATGATCGGTAAAGCAAATGAAACTGAAAAAATCTAAAGATTTAAAAACCTACAAAATAGTAAATTTTTGAAACGTTCACAGTTATAGAATTTTCAGGAACTAAAAATAACATAACGAAATTACCTTTAAGTAGTCGCGTGGCGACATAAATGGCACCAACTGATGTTCAATATCCATTATATCGTATCGTATACAATTTTTTTATGAATTCTATACGCGACTACTGGAAAGCTAATTATTTCGAAACTAATTTTATAAAATAGAGAAATACTTACGTTAAGTCTTGAGAATCTTAAACGTTCACACATGTACACATTGACGACACACTTAAAATTGAATCTGTATTCGCGGTCTGATTGTGTGATAATATAAAATATACACTGCTTATGTGCGCACAACCTCGCGTTATTTTACTGAAGACAAAGTATGTATGTAATGTTATAATGCAGTTAAAGCATTTTTTTTAAATCTTGTACACAAACCGGGGAACCACCCAGACACAATTCATTACTCAGACCTGACTCAGGTGTATTATAGGATTATAGCAGAAAGCTACTAGTATGCTGATAATGTACAAATGTATCTAATTCAGTTCTATTTTAAAATTTCATAATAAACGACTTAAAAGAAGTATTTATTAACAAATATATTAAATTATTTTTATTGTTAAAAATAAACTCAAGAATAAAATTTTTCAAAGTTAACCCGTTTTTAATTTTTTTTAGTATTCGATACTTTTTCACTCGCTCGGACATGATGAATAAACTTTATTCAATTTTAATTTATGAAGTTACTGTTGTAATGCGCAGAGGCAAAAAGTAATTTTTCAAATCTTCGGCCAAAGAATGGCCGAAGATCGCATGGCAATAATGAAAATTTAACACAGCAGCCAATAACTTACCAACCATTGGCCTTTACAAAGCGCCGAGCCTTGGCCGTGCGTCAGTAGCTATGCCTTGGCCGATGAATGTATTTTTCGCGAGCATCGGCGACTTCGTATGGGCACAATAAAAAAGAAAAATGAATATTATGTCATCGTATCTCCGTACAAAATTTGGTGTGCTGGTGATTGGAGGTATTGCGGCAGAGAGTGACGATATTTTTTTTATAAAATTTGTTTTTTATTTGTATATAATATAGTTCGAGCCCGATTTAATTTATAACATTTGAAATAGTTTTTCTCTAAAAAAAATCGCTCAAGATTGATCGTAGCTGCAATTAGTTCCATTTCAGAACTACAATTACTTAAACTTAACGCAAATAAAAACTAGACACAATTTAAATTCTTAATTGAAGTTTAATTAGATATTTAGAGTTTAAAATGTAGATTGATTAACTTTCTCTAAGTTTGGAAGTTAAAAATAATAATTTAAGCAACCTCAATAGTTACTAAAAATTGTAAGTGATTTCTACTTATTTTTTTGTAGTTAAGTTATGGTCTACAACAACAAAGCACTAAAACTACTGTTTATGCAAAATATCATTTTTGTGGTAAGTAGCAAGTCGCAATGTGACGTATTCATACATTGCTTGAATTATTAATTTTTTTAAATTAAAAACAGTAGTGCGGACGATCTATTTTAAATAAGTATTTACGATATAAAGTTAGTTAATCGGCATGGATTTTATTGTCGACGAAACAATGTTGACAGTCAGACCAAATGCCGAAAAACACAAAATAGCCACCACCGATTCTTTTTTTAGGCTTTTAAACCACGTCACTTCTGGCCTCTTAAATAAGAGGGTTATGTCGGGTTTCATTACATATGTAGATTTAAAATTTAATCTTATATACTGTTATTAATAAAATTAGAACTTCAAAATAACAAGTTAGTTAAAATGAATAAAATGCAATAATTATATTTGAGCTTTCAGCGAAGGTTATCGCTATCATCAGAAATTATATTTCAATAAAATTGAAATATAACTAAGTTTTAACTAACTTGTTATTTTGAAGTTATAATTTATTAATTTTCATAAGTTAAGAATTTATATAATTAAATATACTGTTATTATTAAACAATATTATAATAGTGCGTTTAACTTTTTCTAGCTATGGTTATAATTTTAATTAAATTCATTAAACCATTCGCGGTAGAATAGCGAACCACAAAGTCAAGACAAGTATTGATATACTTTAGTTAGCATTGTTAATGGATGCTGGATTATCCGAAATATATATTATCTGTGTGTCATCTGCAGACATTTGTAATTCATAGGCGGGCATCATATAGTATGTAGCTCGCGGTTAGCGGGCAGTGCACGAGGAAGATAAGATGTGTAGACTGCAAAGAAATGTGGGGCAAGTAAACTACCTTGCGGTAATCCACGAGTGATGTCGATTTCATCAGATACATATATTCGATTCAAGTTTAACACTTAGAGTTCTTTCTTTCTGATTACAGATTGCACAAATTTACTTGAGTGCAGTAAGTAGGTCACTCGGCCTAGTAAGTAGAAAAGGGTCCAAGTGGCTGTCTCGCTATCCTACTAGGCCGAATACTTGGCCGAGCACTCGGTGATAATGAGATAACCAGGCCTATTATGTATCAAAAACGTTATTATAACAGTGACAGTTATGAAATAAAAAATTGATGAACCGCGTTTTGATCCGAAAATAGAAATATTACTTTCTCTTTCTGACATATGTTAGCTATAATAATTTTTCTCGCTTTACGCTATTTTGAAACTTGATTATAACATAAAGGTTGACTGTTATTTTTAAAGGTTGTGATACATAATAGACCTGAATGACAAAAACAAATTTACTAAAAATTTTCTAATGTGCTACTTGGGATGATGATTGATTTCTTCCATAAATCAGGTATCACTGATTGCTCTAAGCAGTGATTGATTAGGTATGTAATGGAGTCCAGACAGTAAGGCAGACTCAGCCTGAGCATTCTGAAAAAGATATCTTACCGTTAATGCCAACTACGTTCGATTTCAACCCAAGAACTGCTTTGGCAACATCGTCAGTGCTCACATTATAGAAGGTTAATTTGTTAGTAACAAAAGAATGGCTACCTTCAATAAAATCTGATATAATTTTGGCGTCGATAACAGTGCTCGGAGCGGAATTGGCAAAGAAGTTGTTCTACAGATTTGAATCAGCGAATTTATCATTTACAGTAAAGTCTTCTATGTAAAGGGTGTCCCAATAAGAGTGACTGCTTTAAATTTTGCTTCATTTTTTGCTTTGCTAGTGTCAACTCAGAAATTTGACATAGTACTAACGGACTAATTTGACAACGGACTAATTTAAAAATTCAAACATATCAGAGAATATCATTAAAGACGATAGTGATAACCATTAGTTACTTAAATGATTAGTTATATAATTGCAATTAAATGGTATTTTCTATTTCTTTATTATGATAATTACGACAATCGATGCTGGCCGGTGCATCGAGGTAAGAACTTTTATAAATATCAATACGTTATACCCTTCGTAAAATTTTGAAATTAATATATGTTATAAGGGCATATAAAAGGAATCTTTGACAAAAATTTGGTGATTGTTGTACGGCCAAAATTTAATTTTTTAAATTTTTGAAAACTTTTTTCCCGTTTTTTTCCTATTTAATGTAGAGCTAATACCACAAAAAAATACCACTTATAGGTCTTAAGTACCTATATAACATATTCCAAAATCATTCAATTTACATTAATACTTTCTGAGAAAAAAATTCTTTTCTAAATTTCTAAAATAATTTTTTTCTAAGAAACTATCAACATTTAGGATCTAATATTTTGGGAAATGTAATGGTGCTTTGAATGGAATATCTAAAAAAAAATGAGCCAAATCGGTGTAAGGGCCATTTCCTCATGCTTACCCAGCTATAGCCTTTGATTTTTAGTTTAATAAGGCTTATAATTTCAAAATATTTATTAAAGTGAAAACGAAATATTTTATTTATTGGTGTTTACAAATTAAAAGCACTAGAATTTAAAATAAATATTAATTAATTAAAAAATTATAAATCACTATCTGAATTTTCCGAAGTACTCGTACTTGTATCATTTACTTGTAATAGTATGACGAACACAATTTGCCCATATTGTTTCGGAACACTGTTCCAAAGCTTCTTCCCGCATTGCTATAACCTTTGTATCGCTATAACCGTCTCTTGCAATATGCTTATTATAATGCTTTTTACCACTAGCCCAAATTAGTTCAATAGCATTGAATTCGCAGTGGTAAGGTGGTAGTCTCAATACTTCATGGCCATGGCTCCTTAATACATATTTCATCAACTTCATAACGTTTTTCTTTTTTGTTTAATTTTACTAAAGAAAGTAATTCAACCTTAAACAAATCAGGATCAAATTCAATATCATTTCTTCTTAAGCATTCTGCGATATCTGCTTTCTTCCAGGCCGATAGAGCTAGAGCTAGAGCCAGCATGTACAATAATAAATCGTTTTCCATCATAACCTTCGGGCTTTTTCACACTTTTTATGTTTTCATTTTGCCATGATTTACCACGATTTCCTTTAGAATAAATCCACGTTTCATCCATACAAATTGCTCTTCTTTGGAATGGAGAATTTAGATTTTTCATATAATTCTTTAAGAAGTGAAGTCTCGCAATAGCAATAGCATCTCAGAATAAAATATAATCAAATTTGATACATAAACAGTGACAAAAATTCTGATTTACCTATAAAATTTCTCATAAAATTAGAACTTCATAAAATTTCTCAGGGGGGTAAAAATTCACTGAGGTTATTTTGAACTTTTTTACCCCCCGGTAAAAATGATTAGAGGGTAAAATTTCACAAGGGAATTTTTACCAGGGGGTAAAATTTCACTGAGGTAAATATTCCCGGTTACACCGGTCCGAAACGTCGCAGTTTTATGGTGATGCATTTCTGCTATGTCCAAAAAATTAAGTAGACGGTTTTATCACAACTTGTCTGATATTAAAAATGTACATAGGTTTCTTTCATTTGATTACAAAAAAGTTTGTTTTCAGAAGTTTTGCGCGTCACATGTGGCCTGAGCGCATTTTTAAAAATGTCAAAAAATTTAACCGACCTGTCTCGGCAGCCTGATTAAATTTTTTTTTAATCTTTTATATAGCTACCGGGATTAACAAAAATTAGTTTTCAGACATTTTAAATGTCACCTATAACTCCTATAACTAAAAGAACGTTGTGAAATCACCCGGCAAATGCGCGGTGTTTGTTATTGAGACTGGGTTATTGGGTATGAATTTAAATTTACCGAAAAAAAAAATTAACCGAATTTAAAAAAATTAAGACACATTACATAATTATGTTGATATGTAGAATAGTTATATGCTAAAATTAAAAATCATGCAAATTGTCCATTGTGAGAGTGCAAATAAACGAAACTTAACTGATAAATATATATATAATCTCAACTGAACATGGTATGTTTTCCGTAATTGAGTACGGCGTTTTGATGATAATCTTATTATCCGTATAACATTTTTGTTTGCTCATATAATAAACAAAATTTTCATAAAAAACGCTAGAAACATTAGAGTTGGTGTCTTACAGATTAAAAACGAAATAAATAAAAATTAAGGTATAGGAGGTTAGATTCAAGAGAAACCTCGTATCAGCACGTATTGAACTACGCTGAAATGACAAAGTGTCATCCTGTCATCGACTGAGCACAGTCACAACTTAATTAGGCGAGTACTAAACTTTGATGATACAATGCATTTTTACGGTTTTATTATAACATGGGTATAGTTACATGTGAAATTACTGTAAAAGTTTAAAAGTTTTACATGTTACGAAAGTTAAAATTTAAAAACTTTCGATTTTCGGCAACATGGAATTATAAATTATTCCAGGTGATGAGATTCCGAAAATCGAAACAAATAAATTCAAATGTCTCAAATTAATACCTACAACTGATTTGCATAGTTTTTATTTGAATTTTGAAATAGTACGTATGTTTTAATTTTTAATTTTGCTAACATATAAAAATGTTAAACTATACTAAAATAAATTTCAGTAAGTAATATTGTTTTAGATATATTTTAAATATGTTTCTATACGACTATCATAGAATGTGGGCATTCTGATTCTATTTTTAAATACAGAATATCTACATTCTTTCTTTTTTTTATTCTCACACCGATATCGGTGCGAGAATAATTATTCTCACACAGATTAGACCAATTAGAGCAAAGAATAGACTACTATTTGAAGTGACATCTATTACCAAATTTTTGAACTCAATTTATTTACACATCAACAAAAATCAAGTCTGTCAAATGAGTAAACTTTTTTGCGTGCGATCGATCTGAATTTTTGCACATATTTTCCTACCGATAATTCACAAGGGATGTGTACGAGGGGGGACAATTTTTTGCTCAGTTTTTCGATATCTAGCGCCGTTCTTGAGTTATTGCTGCGTTTCCGCCACACAAACTTGAATTAGCAATAACTCGAAAACGGCGTTAGATATCGAAAAACTGAGCAAAAACTTCTCCCCCCCTCGCCTCAACGACCCCCCTGTGAATTAACGGTAGGAAAGCATGTGCAAAAATTCAGATCGCTCGCGCACAAAAAAATTTTCTTATTTTTACAAATTCTAATTACGGTCAAAACTTATACGGCTTATTATTTTAATAGTCGTATAGAAAGTATAGTCTGAAACACGTTTGGAATGGCTATTCCGCACTCGTGAACCGTCACCCTCGCCTATTGGCTCGGGTGACAAACTTTTCCCTCGTGCGGAATATGCCTAATTCCAAACTTGTTTCAGAATATACTATTCTATTCGTTAATTTCAATTTAATGAATTGCATTTTTCTTCTTAATTTGGCACAAACTGAAGAATTATTTTTAATAAATGGGATGACCCTACGTATATATAATTTTGAATGTTAACTAGTTCAACTATAATTTCAAAAAAAGAAATGCAGATTGCAAAAAATTTAGAAAGGGATAATCAATAAAATTGGTATTAAAATTAATGTATGCCTAACAAAAAGGTGCAGTTGATGGTTGTACTTTTACCAAAGGAGTAAGATGATGTGACGCATGAAATATGTGGTTTTACGACGGTCATGGTCAGAAACTTGTCAGTACTTTGGAGAAAGTTAATAAACAATACATTTAAAAATATATGTATGTAGGGAACAAAACATTGTTGCCAAGTTTTTGATGATTTCTTAAACTGTAATGTAAAATATTCGTATCGTTATACTTCTTGATAAATTATATACAATTAATAAGGTATACCTCATTATTTTTACAAATTAATTTTTAATCTATGAAATTAAAGTAAAAAAAATTACTTTCACTTAGTAATTTATACCATTTAAGTAATTTTTGTTAATACTATTACCTAAGAAATATATTTGGCGAATTTATTAACATACATAAGTATAACAGTAAATTAATGTAACTGTTAATTTAAATATCTATAGTAATATTATGGATTCCTTAAAAGCATAAAAAAAATGTAAAATATAAATTTACACATAGTAATTCTGAATTATAATTAAGTAACTTACAATGCAAAGTGATATATTTATCATAATTTAAATCAAAAATTTAATTCCAGTAAACAAAACGTCAATTCCCGTGAAGTTCGGTGAACTTTAATTTTCTTCATTTAAGAAATATATTAATATAATTTCTTCAAATTATATGATAGATGCTTTGGTATATTATTTAAGTACATTATTTTGAACAATACTACAGGGCAGATGAAAAGAGGAAGTAAAAAGAAGAGCAAGAAAACAAAAAATCCAGTTTGTCTAACAAAAATCATAATAGATAAATCTTATGTAGTTATGTAAACATTACAATATTTTCTAAAAGATCTTAAATAAAGCATTTAAAAATTAGGCTAACTAATAAATTTAGAATATAAAATAAAAAACACTTTTTATAAGTAGTATTATATATAACAATAATAATATGTTTCTCTGTTCATGTGACTCAGAAGTATTTCAAGATTTAAAATGGTTTCAATATCTTGAACAGCTATATGGGCAAAATTCTCGGTATAAGTTAAGTTATGAACCTAATAGCCTATCGACAACATTGTGATTTTTAGGATAATTTCTGACAATTTTCTTCTGTTGCAGTTTGAGGCTACTGCAAAAATATGAAGACGAGGGACGTGTCACAAGGCAAAGTTTTGTACACTGGATTTATTTTTACGAGTTTTGAAATTTATTATTCCCGAATTTCCTCCTGAATTGCCTTAATTTTTTTTAGAAAAGGTTGAAAATGCAAAAGAACCTCCTATATAGTGTTGTCTTCTTAAGATTTTCTAATAAGATTTGCTGGATGTCCTCAGATTTCCTTTGTAGTAATCGCCCGTGAAATTCAAAGTTTGCCAGACTTTTATGACGAACAGACTTTTTTTCGGAAAACCAAATCAATTGACTGATAGATCCCTAATTTTCATAAGGTGCTGTTTGCTCACCCCAGTTTTTGGCTATGTCGACGCTGCAGTGGAACTAATAGAATTATTAGATACTAGCTGGATACCCGGCTTCGCCCGGGGTCTCATTAAAAATATAATACTTTGCTTTAGTTTGAGTACTCCAATGTTTTCCAGTCTTGCTTTCTATTGCTGATTTATTTGTGAAGCTCAAAATACCTTTTCTTGGGGGGAGGGGGGATTACGAGAATCTCGTTAATCCGTTTATGCGCGTCAGCTAATTTTGTGCAATCTCACTTTTCTTTCAACTTTTTTAACATTTTCTTGCACTAAAACATTTTCCAAGTCCTACTGAGTATGTGTTCCAAATTTGGTTAAAATCGGTCGAAGGGTCTAGGAGTGTATAGCGAACAAACATACAAACAAGCTCTTTTATATATGTATATTAGAGATTAGAGATAGAGATTAGAGATTAGAGATAGAGATTTTTCTTTTTTTAACATCTAATCCCGTTTCGTTTGCTGCAATTTTTACCCACTTTGCAATTTCATTAATACCAAAACGGACGAGTTCTTATGCCAGCTACTGGATTCATTCAAATTCCAGAATTTATTCGGCGTAAGAAACATTTTATCGGTTTTCACATTATTACCCCTCTTCGAATAACTTTATTTTTGGTATAACTTTATGGTATATGGTAGTATAAATGAAATAATACTAATGCAAATATATACGAGTATAATATTATTCAGAAGCAAACCTTGTCTTATTATTCGGAGTAAGAAACATTTTTTCATCCAACACTATCGAAAGTATAGCATATACGGTAAATTCTAGATAGAGAAAATGTGCGATAGACGGTGTGATATTAAGTAACCGCGATATCGCTAGTCATAACAACGGATATGTTTATTTTAGGCGTGTTGCTATTATTTGCTTATGTAAATTTACCTTTCGCTTCGTTACTTTTATTTCATACGCATAGCTTTGGCAGTCTGGTGACGTATTAGCTGATTAGATTACAATTCTGCTGACTTTATCTTGCTTCAACTTTATATAATGATGTCACATGCTTTAATAAGATACTTAATAAGTTACTGTTTATTTTAAAAGTGGTAATTTTGTTACTTATCACTTTATATTTTTATTTTGGAAAGGACCCGTGTTGGATGAAAAATGCATAACATCATTCGCGTAAAAAGTAAGCCATATCAGATTTAGCTATCAGAACTCGCTATCGCTCGTTCTGATATATTGCTAAAACTGATATGGCTTTCTTTCTATCGCTTATAACAGGGGTGGCCAACTTGATTGGACCCAAGATCTCTTGTTCACTAACGAGACCCTGTGCGATCTACCAATTACATACTTCTAGAAATATTAAATGAAACAGCATAGTTCAGTACACAATCATGCAGCATTTTTTATTTTATTAAGAGAAAAAACACTACTTATTTATATTTTTTGCCTTGCCACGATCGACTGGACTAACAGTCGCGATCGACCGGTCGATCGCGATCGACCTGTTGGCCACCCCTGGCTTATAATATGTTAATAGCTATTTCATCCAACACTATCGAAAGTATAGCATATACGGTAAATTCTAGATAGCGAAAATGTGCAATTGGCGGTGTGGTATTAAGTACCACGATATCACTAGTCATAACAGCGCAGCGTATATGTGTATTTTTTCCGTATTGCTATTATTTGCTTATGTAAATTTACCATGGAAAAAAGGTAATATTGGGTTGGAGTGGGCAGCAATCAAACAAAATTATTTCTGCGTCGACGTTTTGGACACCATTACGTGTCCATTCTAAAGACTATAATTATGGAGAAAGGTCTGATATATACATGTTCAAAACAATTGCAATCAACAACAACTCACCGAAACAAAAATATGATCTAAAATGCTGGACTCTATTGGTCGGAGAGGCAACGGCTTTCGAACAACAATTACAAACTAACTCAACAAAGTCAATATATAAAATCTGTATAAATAAATATAAATAGTCTCCAAAATAAAATAAATAAAATGTTATAGAATTTATAAAATTTTAGAGACTATTTATATTATATGTTATTAATATTATTATAAATATGTTATTATATGTTATTAAGGGCCAGTTATAGAACAATAGAAATAATAAATATTTTCAACAATTAAAACTGGTTTACGTTTTTTATAATTTGCAAGGAGCCTAGATTAATTTTCAAAAATTTTTAAATTGCTACAATGGGTTAAGAAAGGAATGGGTAAAATACAATTTAAACAATGTCATAAAGACCATATTAGGTTTTAGAAAATTCAGAAGATGCACAACACACTTTTTATAACTAAAATGTTTTATCGGAAAACATAAAGAAATCAATGCTTTCCGAACGTGTTCTCCTTTCAAAAATCGACTAGTAAAGTGTTTTCATTACAGATCGGCTTTTAAATTATAAAATTATGTTATCCCTGCATCTTAACAATAATAATAATAATAAACTCGATCTCGTGCTTGTCACCGAACGTGTTCTAATAGTGTGTAAAGTCCACGGACTACCAAAAGTCGTCTAGAAATGATTTCTGTTGGCCCTTGGGAGCTAAAAGTTGGAACTTACTTTAATTTGTTCCTTAATCCCTAAATAACAAAATGCCGTTGGTCGTCAAGAATTCGTCCTGTACTAGGGCGGTGTAGGGAGAAAATTTCAAAAATTACCCCAAAAACAAGTTGACGTTATTTTAATCACTAAAACAAAACATTTATTTCGATTCAAAGTATTAAAATAATAAATTTAAAGGGCTTAAAGTCAATTTTGTAACTGCGCCATTACTATGAAAAGATATGAAAAGACATGAATGTCTTATGCTGTGGCCAACAAATAATAATAATACCGTTTATTTAGCCTCGTTTGGCTATACACAACTATTTACATATCTATATACAAAATATTAAACTCATACATACAATTTAGAAATTACTTCACATTACATAAAACCAAATACAATTAGAACATACACACACTTAACAATTACTACAAATTTACATATATAACACTATTCCGTCTTTACATTTTCCGGTCCCGCAATAGCGTCTTTACTTCATTTTTAAATTTAATAAGCCCAAGCGACCTCATTGCCCTTTAGAACCTATTAAACGCCACCACTTTTTTAACAAATACCGAATTGTGTGCAAGAGCTGATCTAACCGTCTCAAATTTAATATTTTCTTTTTCTCTAGTGTTGTGATCGTGCTTTTCATTGCACCTTTGAACTATTTCGCTTATACATATACTGTGGCATAATCCCCAACTTTGCTTTGTGCAGGAATACCATAACCTGATATTCCGCTAATGCTTCTACATTCAACCACTCCAGTTCATCGAGCATGTCGCTTACCTTGTGTATCTGTCTTTTCTCAGAAAAATCCTCATTCCTCTAATCTGCAATACTTGTAGTTTATTTACATCCATTTTACTTGCCATAAACACCACCGTTCCAACATAAGTTGGGTGAGGTAATAAATTGTATTATAGATTAACAACCTTGTTCTTTTTGGTATGTACTCCCCACATCTGCTCAACACCACTAATTTCCCTGCCATTTTTCTACATATATAATCTATATGACTCTTGAAATTCATCTGGCAGTTAAATAGCAGCCCTAGGTATTTAATTCCTCTCACTATCTCGACTTCCACTCCTTCTATCAATATTTTGTTCTTAACATTATTTATATTACCTAAGTACCCTTTTTTGCCCAACACCATCGCTTTGGTCTTCGCTACATTAATTCTCAACTTGTTACCATTTAACCAGTTGACCAATTTTTCCCGCTCACGATTAATCTCCTCAAATATGCTTTGACCATATTCCCCTATCACGTATATCATAATATCATCTGCAAACAGGTGGAACTTTGCCTTCTTGAATATTCTACCTATGTCGTTTATAAATAATATAAATAGCAAAGGACCCAGCACACTTCCTTGCGGTATTCCATCTAACACAATTCTTTCCTTTGATGTGGCTTTACCATATTTTCCCCTTTGCCGTCTCCCTGTCAGGTAACTTTCCGTCCATTTTAAGACATTCCCATAAATTTCATAATACCTCTTGAAATTTTTTACTAAAACTCTCCTATTTATCGTTTCAAATGCCCTCTTTAGATCCAGAAAAACTACACACGTAATTAAGCCTTCGTCAATACTTTTTTTCCAGTTGTGTATAATCCCCCGAATAGCTGTCTCGCAGCTGTGCCCTCTAAAACCAGACTGGTACTGAGTTAGTAGATTGTTACTTACTATATTGTCATGTTCAAAATTAATTAAAAATACGAGTTTATTATGATTTTATGATAATTGTTTAATTTTGTAAATAGGTTTTGTGTTGTTGATTTTTAATCGTCCGGTATATTTAAATTATTGTTTGTAATGTTAAGTTGGTAATATTTTGTTAAGTTTGATTATTAAAAAATGTGTAGATGCTTTTTGATAGCCGATTGCGAGAGAACGAACGTGAGTTGGTCCGTTCAAAATTTAATTTAATAAAAGTGCGATTTAATTTAATAAAATTTTGATTTAAATTTAAGAAAAGTGTTTTAATTAATTAAAGTTGTTAATTTAAAAAATTTAATCAAAAAATACATTGCATTTTTGGTACAACGAAACCAGGGATTCCGAGTTTGCCGCCAGGTAACACCAACTTTTGGTAATTCAGTCTAATGTTACAAGGAAGTAGGTACTTAAGTTTATAAATTTGGAAGAAAGTTACTTTTAGACCCTGAGATAAATTTTTAAATATTATCAGGACAACTGTAACAAAAATGTGCGTGAATTAGAAACAAAAATGTGGAAAACAACAAAGGTGGCTTAGCAGATGTGGCGGACAAAGAGCATAATGGCAGAACAAGGGCAGGAGTCAGAAACGTCCTATGACGATATCCTTAAAGTATTGGCAAAAATGGAGGCAAATTTAAAAAAAGATATAAAAACAAATTGTGACAAAATAAATAGAAAAATTGATAATATGGAGGATACATGGAAAAAGTTAGAAGCAGAGTTACAAGATAAAATAGTAACTCCAATTACAAGAGATGTCACGATGCGGGGTTTAACGGAAGATTTGGTAGCCAAAGAAAAAGTTAAAGAACTGATTGAAAATGTAAATTTGGAAGTTGAAAATAAAAAATCAATTGAAAATGAAAATCTAAAAAAGGATAAAAATAATCAGTTTAAATTTAAAAATTTGGTAAAAGATGGGATAAACAGACATGTGCAGGTGACGAGGAAAATAAGGGATGGACATGGTAGAGATAATTCCTGGAAGAAGAAGTTGATTGGACCACGTGCCTACGGACGTGAAAGAGGGAAACTTGAGAGAAGAAACAGAAAAAAAATTACAGTAGCGGTTGAAGGACAAAAATGGTCGCATCTTAGAGCGATTGGAAAGTTGGGCCGCTGGAGATACAAGTGGTGAGGTGTTTTTTTGTATGTTTTAATAATTTAATAAACATTAAATTGAATTACTTGTGATGAATTGCGGAAATATGGTTTTTGATAAACATTTGATTTAAAATTTTTGATAAAGATGTTTTATTTTAGTTTTTAGTTTTTACATTAGAATTTATTTAAGGTGTTTGATTTGACATTGTAAATATTGCTGAAAATTTGAAAATTATTGTAATTATGTAGTAATTAATTGTGTAACTATTTTGATTGATTGTTTTTTTTTTGAAAATTGTGGTAATTTATAAATATGAGGTAAATTTGGTAAAATTTGTGTTTATTTGAGAATATAGTTGAGGATTTAATTATTTTAAAAGTTATAAACATTGTAGCGAGTATAAAAAAAAAATTTGAAAGAATTAATTTTGTGTAATTTTGAACAAGACTGTAAACTTTAATCAGAAAAATTATATTTTTCTATCTTAAAGTCTAGGGGGTAAAATGTCATGTTCAAAATTAATTAAAAATACGAGTTTATTATGATTTTATGATAATTGTTTAATTTTGTAAAAAGGTTTTGTGTTGTTGATTTTTAATCGTCCGGTATATTTAAATTATTGTTTGTAATGTTAAGTTGGTAATATTTTGTTAAGTTTGATTATTAAAAAATGTGTAGATACGCTTTTTGATAGCCGATTGCCGGAGAACGGACGTGAGTTTGTCCGTTCTAGATTGAATTTAAATACAAATTTTGATTTTGAGTTTTGAAAAGTGGTTTTATTAATTAAAGTTGTTAATTTAAAAGTTTAATCAAAAATACATTGCAATATATTCCCTTATTTGTGTACAAAAAACTTGCTCCATAATTTTGCTCATTGTATTTACCATGTTAATTGGTTTAAACTCTTCACACTTTACTGATTTGTTCACTTTTCGTATTGAAAAATGTCGAACTTTTTAACAGATTTAGTAATGGATTACTAATTTCTTCCCATGCCAATAGTATTACGCTGGTATCAATACAATCCGGACTGGTTTTATTTTTCATTTTTCTAATTACATCGTAAAGTTCGTTCATATTCAGTAACCCAAAATCGCTTAGTTTTTGATTAGTTCCAGCCTCTTCTAGCTTAAAGTCCTCATGCGGTATCCCATTTCAACAAATCCTTGTTGAAACTATATATTTTACACTTACAGCGCTATTTATATCTTTATTTGTGAGAATATCGAAAAATTTCCATTAATAACGTGGAATAGCGGATTTTTGACTAATCAATGCACTTTTTACATGTTTTATTATGTCCACTCTGGAATATTTAAAAGAATTTCTTGTAATTGTATTCAGTAGTGTTACGAAGGTCGACTTATTGATATTATAAACAAGAACGTCGAATCTCGTATGCAAGTAGACCAGAATCGTTTTTTAAAGCCAATTTTAATATCACGTCACACTACCTAAACTAAGTATCCATGATTAAATATCAAAGTATTTAAACTGTACTATTTACTTTAGAGCTCTTTTGGTGAGGCTGTTAATGGCTCTAAGGGTCAGTTGAAAATTAACCTCGGATCAGAGTTAACCAAAGTTAACTTTGACTTTGAGCACTTTGATTGGATCAACAGCGAGTTGCTTCTTAACAGTGAGTTGATTCTGGGTTAACACTTTTCTGAGATTTATACAACTGCGACCATTAGTGTTTCCTCTGCAAATATTGCGAATTCATAGGTTTTGGTTAAAAAGAAAATAATTCGGAAATAAAAAAAAAAAGAAAAAAATCCCGAGAACTCAAAAAATTAGGCTACAGGTTGTCAACTGTGTATAATGTGACTGAAACGACGCGATCGACGTTTTTGAGACGTTACAGACAGTATTGGTCGGTGGAAGTTTAAAGACTATACGAGTATTATGCTTGTTAATGTAAATGCTTTGTTAATATTTATGCTACGGATGTTCGATTTTCACTCATAATAGCACAAGTAGTCAAAGTAATGTCGACTATTTTTGAGGTGATACATGAATATTCATTGCGCTTGTGTTTGAATAGCACGACTGTGTTAGTACGAGTATTGAATTCAAACTTGTATTCAGGATGAAACAGATTCATGGCGTACCTAGGAGAGAGCAGGGAGGGGCAGCTGCCCCTCCCTGGATCCTTCCTGTTTCCCATACATTTAGTTGGTTAATTATGTGCTTATGTCAGGATAATTATTTATCAACAGAAAATTCCTTATTTGCCGCCCCCCCTAGGCCAAAAGCTGGGTACGCCCATGATCAAATTATAAGAAAAATGTGGTGAAACACATGTAACTCCACAGCTAACATGGTTCAAGCAACATATTTTAAAATTTGCAATCTAGAGATTAATCCATTTAGTGACGCCATATTCAAAACTTCAAAGAATGCCAGAGACGCTGCAAGAAAATAACTGTAAGCGCTCCCAGAAAAGCAAACTAGCAGCGCAGCGGCTATTACCGAAAAAGAATTTTCAAAAGTTCTTAACATCATTGACGAAACTTACTCCGAGGGTCTTCAAAAGAAATTTTTTTTTTCGTAGCTTCATATGAACTCGCCTGAAGAGGCTTACAAATCGCATTGAATACAATTCTATTTTTCAAACACTGCACAAGGCGGTACAAAAAGACTCACTGAAAGCAAATGACTTATAACAAATTAAAACGTAAAAACTGCCCCGCTAAACGAAAGTGCAGTATGTATAAAACAGTCATTTTGAGATATTCAACTTTTCTATTTAACTTTAGCCAAGAGCTTACGGTCAATACCGTTGTGAAACACGTTTATTTCAACTTATTAAAGATGTAGTAAAATGCTCGTACCAATAACTCATTTCACTATATACCATAACTCAACCATAAAGTTGTACCATAAAGTTATTTCCAAGAGGGGCAATAATGTAAAAACCGAAATAGCTATTAACATATGAGCGATAGAAAGAAAGCCATATCAGTTTTAGCAATATATCAGAACGAGCGATAGCGAGCATTTACGCGAATGATGTTATGCATTTTTCATCCAACACGGGTCCTTTCCAAAATAAAATATAAAGTGATAAGTAACAAAAATACTACTTTTAAAATAAACAGTAACTTATTAAGTATCTTATTAAAGCATGTGACATCATTATATAAAGATGAAGCAAGATAAAGTCAGCAGAATTGTAATCTAATCAGCTAATACGTCACCAGACTGCCGAAGTTAGGCGTATGAAATAAAAGTAACAAATAATAGTAACACGGCGAAAATACACATGTATGTTGTTATGACTAGCGATATCGTGGTTACTTAATATCACACCGCCTATTGCACATTTTCTCTATCTAGAATTTACCGTATATGCTATACTTTCGATAATATAATATAATTTATATAAATAAATAAATTTAAATATAATTATATAAATATAATTTCTGATGATAGCGATAACCTTCGCTGAAAGCTCAAATATAATTATTGCATTTTATTCGTTTTAACTAACTTGTTATATTGAAGTTCTAATTTTATTATATACTTTCGATAGTGTTGGATGAAAAAGATATATTGGTGTTACTGTTGTGAATATCATAGCCCTTACCTGAGGTTTATTATTTCTGATTTATAAGTTCGAAAAATAAATACTAAACGAAGTCGATAAACAAATAACTACCTATAACTTGCATAATGTTGTTATTTTTGCATCTATGAAAATTTTATCACATTCATTCTTTCTGTGATTAGATAAATTGTACCATTAATCAATTTAATAATGATTACCTATAAGTAGCAAGATATTTATTTTATTATTAATTGTATCCCGAGGCTGCCGCGCGCTTCAGCCTCGCAGTGTCTGGACTCGCCTTAAGAAAATCACCGTCCACATAGCGCGAGGCTTGTATCCCGAGGCAGCCTTGCAGTGTCTGATCACGCCTTTAGACGGCCGGTATAGGTTTTACGTAATATTGCTGGTCATAATTATTAATATTATTTTCATGTGAAATTTAAAGAAATTAGGAATCTAAATTACAAATAGCAATTGCACATTATTTGCTTAGTTATTATTAAAAACAGAAGTAATTGTTATACAACTTTTTTACACACTTTATAATTTTTAGTTTATACTGTTATGGTCAATTTATTTTTATTTTCTTGGATTAAATTTTTAAATAATTTTGCAACAATCATAAATTTGAAAATTTCCTAATTACGCTGTTACTTCCTAAAGGAAATATTGATATAATACAAAAATACATTTATTCCTTTTGGGCAGTTACCTAACCGTAGTGAATAATATATTTTATTTATGTAAGACATAATATCATTTAAGAAATTGTAACATTTAAAAATCCATTACTTTTAAAATATAATCTTTTAAAATACTTATTAAAATTTATTCTTAATATGAATTGTGTCACATTTGTTTGCTTCAATAAATTAATAATACCAAAAAATATTGTTTTGTTTTTCGTGAGCTAAATGAATAATTTTGGGCGTATTCAAATTAGTTTTTGGACCCGCGGTTCCTTTTAAAATTAATATCTTATGCACCATAAATAACATTAGTTTTGCGCACATATAATACAAACATTATATACTTACTTATGTATTCCTAAGTTTTTAATTTCCTATATAAGCTTATTCATTTTTAGCCGTTAGCACTTCAGTACTTAAGAATTACTTAAGTTTAAAATGTTCTAAAATGTTATTTGGTTGAATCGGTAACTTAGGAATTTCTTCAACTTATAGATAAATCCTAACTATTGCAAATGTATTAATGTTATGACATTGTGCTGTATCTACATATTAAATATCTATATTAGTACTTAAAGCACGTTAGAATAATAAATTTATAATAAATACCGCCATATACCGCTGTATACCGCGGTATATGGCTGTATACAGCGGTATATATACTATGTAGTATATATGTATATTATATTATACTGTTAAAAGTCTTAAGCCAATAATACCCTTATTGAACATTATAACTACATACATGTATAATTCATGTATACTACATGTTTTTTTTTTTATCGAATACAAAACAAAAACAAATACAAGACAAAAGACGTAAATAAATTGTGTGCATCAACATTGAGTTATTAGCACTAACTTAATACTACAAACTACATGTTTGTACAATCATATTTCGAATTTGTTCATTTAGATTTTAATTTTTATGTGTACGATAGACATCATTGAATTTGTATCTATGACATTTTATTCATTCTCTTTTATATCCACATAAAGTTGCGTATTATACTACCGGTGGGTGCTAACAGAGAAGTTGCACAATAAAAATGTATATCGAACATTGAAACTATTTTTAGAAGGAGTTATTAATTGTGTGCAAATACAAATACCGGTAAATAAACTTATTCTCCGGGGAATAATTTGCTAAAAAGGTGCACGAGTTGAAATCTACCATACCTCTCGATCAAAATATAAGGTATACGCATTGTACTTTTTAGATTCTGGTCGTAAGTTGCGCATCATTTAAGTTCATTAAAAATTAAAATGTATTTTAAAGCGACGAATATCGAACGACTCATAAACGAATACAAGGTATTATATTATTATATGCGATAAATAGTTGTTTTTTGTTTTGTTTTTTTTTTTCTATTACTCTTCACCATCAGAAATATTTACTAAATATACATGAATTGGTATGCATAGATAATATATTATATTTTTCTTTTCATATTTAATTTTTAACCGTAAATAAAAACGTCATCCGAAATTTTTAAATATAAAATGTACATGCAAATATTATGTTTACTATTTATACAGTAAACACTGATTTTCTACCAACTCATATTCAAATCGTATTCATTTTTCCGAAACAAAATTTGTTTTAAAAATAGGAGATGTTATAAACGATCACATTTTTTTTAGAAGTAAAATAGAAATTAATAAATATTAAGCATTTACTATAATAAATTTAAAATTGTTTTGTAGACACATAATCTCTTACCTTTATTTTATAATTAAATTGTACACTTTCTTAAACTACTTTCCACGCACCAAGTTGTACTACACCACATCAACTCTTTACTCTCACTCAAATGCAATGCTGCTGGCCCACATTAAAAGTAACATTATATTATAACCCCTCCCTTGTAATTATAATTAATAGATGTACCCCAAAGTTTATACTGTAATTGTTATTAATTTTTCAATAATTTTCACTAATTATTGCAAACAGAATTTATAATTAGAGAAACGTGATAGGAATTTGTAACAATAAATTTTAATTTATTCATATAATATATGTATATGTATGTGCTTAAAACAGAACAATAATTTCGGCATTATTTGAGGTTTCATCAAGTTGACAGGAATAAAATTAAATGGTAAACATTGTTTTTGAGATAGACAAAAATTTACTATACTGTTTTATATTAGGAGTTTGTTCCTAATGAACACGCTATTAATTCTTCAAACGTAAAGGTAATTTAGTGGAAAACCCTCTTAAGTATATTCAATTCCTCAATACTTAAGGAACGTGTTTGAATATAATATATTGTATAGGTAATTATTATAATTAATTATTCTATATAATATATATAAATATATATTAAATATATAAATATAATATATTGTATAGGTAATTATTATAATTAATTATTCTTAACCGTATTACTATTAATACATTATCGAAGATCAACTCAAATCAAATCAAATTAGCATTACTTTTACTGCTGGCGAAGGGTAGCGCTAAAAACCAAATATACATACTTTCACCAATGAGAGATCTTTCATTAAGTTTGGCAATATAACGAAACAAAGTGAAGTTTTTTATAGTTTTCCAAAAATGTAAATATAAATTATAAGAATATCGACCCAAGTGTGATAAATTTGTTTTAATTAATGTTAAATGTATTTCATTAATTTTATTACAAACAAATATCAGTACATTATAATATACATACTAGGTATAATATTAAAAAAAAATTATAATTAAATAGAGTGTAATTAGTTAATATAATATATTATGTTAATGATACAATATTTTCTTATACAAATTTCCTGTTTTCATTACATTAATTTTGTAATTTTTATAAATTATACATGGATATTACATATACACCTGACAAAAATTCGTTAATTACAAAAAGAGCGTAAAATGATATTTATGCACGCCGGAAAATATTACAAGGGGTTAGTCGTCACACTTTTTAATAATTACTTTTTTATTTACTTGATTTTTTAATAAGTATCTAATGTTAATGGCTTAACTTATTATATTACACGTACGGGAAATATTGCAGTTGCGTGTATTTTAAATTGACAAAATTACCAAAAGTGAACTAGCAAATACCAGAAGCAACTGGAAAACTCACTAGAAGATATAGTCCTATATTTTAGTAATTATCCCAATATCTCTAAACCCATTTATTTTCTGGCTATTGCCATTAACACCTCTTTATTCCTATTATCCTATACTTCCGCGATACTACCGTATTTAGGAAATATCATTTATAGATTACTATTAGTCTATTACTAGAACCGAGTAGGTACTTTTCTTTATCTATATTACACATCTTCTCTATTGTGAAACATTGAAGTAGTATATGTAGTTCAAGAACTAGAAACAGATGAGCCTACCACACTTCATAACTTTTATTTTTTATGTGAATATGTAACGCTCTTAACTTGTAACCTTTGTTCAAGAACCGCAGGTCGGCAGTAGCTGATGGAATCGAGCGCTATAAGTCCTCAAAGAAATAAAAAAATTATGAAATTAACTGATAGCATAGTATTTTCTCAACTTTTTCCTTAATGTTCAAGTTATTGTGCTCAGTGGTGGTTATTAAATAAAACCATATAGTTTTTCAGATGTAATTGCGAAGAGCGTTATTCCAAGACTTCCTAATAGTCCAGTCAAATTAGAGTGAAAAAATCCGAATAGATGCATTCATTCCGTTAGAGCTAATTTTTTTATGTTATACGGGTTGATACCCGGATTGATTTCCAGTAGTTTCCCAACAAGAATATTTGCCGCGGGCGTCGCCATCTTAAAAAAACAGCAAATATTTCTGACTTTATTTAGTTTTTGCCAAATAGCGGTCGAAGTACGCTTTTGACAGAAAATGTATGCTATACTTTTTTAAAGTAGATCAAATTCGCTACTATTTGAGATTAAAAAGAGTTTTCTGGCTCCAGTAGTTTTCGAGTTATAGCTCTTCAAATATTAGCAAAATTTCCCAATAACTGGGAAATTTGAGAATTTCAGCCACTTTTCATCCCGTACCGTTTTAAGGTGCTAGATCAATCGGCGCTGATCTGATGTCAAGTTCAATTCAAAAAGGAAAAGTCCCTTGTAATACCATTAGTAGTCGTAGATATGTCGAATATTTTGTGTTGATATCACGAATATTCGTTGCGCTTGCAAAATGAATAGCATGAGTGCGCCCAGCACAAATGCTATTCGCAAGCGAAAAGAATATGAGTAATATCACCACGAAATATTCTACATCATCTACGACTCCGAATCGTATTTAAGAGACTATTCATTGAACAAATTTTATTTTTTTAATAGAAATGCATAATTTGCAAATGAAATATTTTTTATTTATATTTAGAAAATATTAGCAATAATAATATAAGTACAAGCGATTATTAACCTCGGGTCACATTTTGCTCATTTCCGACGAATCACAGAGTCGCATTTGGAGCTGTCTGAGCGGAGACAAATGCTTGTGCACATCTGGCTTAGGGCAATATTCGAATATTTCCTTAGGGCAATATTCGAATATTGGTCTTGGACGGTCTTCGAACGTCACTTATAAATTTAGTTTCGGGCGGAGACGTTCCAGCTCCCGAAATTTAAATTTTGTCTAAAAATGTCAAACAAACGCTAAGTCACGTGCTCGCTAGTGTAATCGAAACACTAATATTAAAATATAATAATAATAATAATAATATCCCGATGCGCAATACAAATCGGGATAGTGAAGAAGTGTTGGTTAATTCCACTTGCCCACTGTCACTAGAATTAACCACCAGAACGGATAATCAAAACCTACTATGGTAGGTTTTGATTAGTCACAGGAGCAGTCCCGGCTCCTGTGACTGCACATAATACAATAAGCTTGTCCTCAGGATCATTAATCCAACATGAGAGGATCGCTTGTGGAATAAAGAAACGCATAAAATGGACAAAATTAATGAATATGGAAATAATGCGTACGTTCTTATAAATTAATGAATGCAACGAAAGTCCATTGCCTGGATGGAGAAGAAAATTTCACTTGGCAGTTACAACAAAATTTCCTGAATTACTACTATCAGAACAAAATGTTGTAGACAGGAAAAATGTAATTGTAAAAAAAAATATTTCAGCGAATCTGAAATTGCTGAAATACGTAAAGAAGTTGGAAACGCCATCTATCAGCGTCAACATTTTAATGAAGAAATACCAACTAACGAGGAATTAACACCAAGTGAAGAAGTAAATCAAGTTCAGGTAGATGAGACAGGTAATGGTGAGCTTTATCATCAAATACAGGAAGATTTTATATCAAAAATTCAGTTATTCGATGACACTAATCCTTTAAATAGACCTAAAATTCCAAATTTAAAGTTTACAAACTATCATAAAATGAAAGGTATTTTCGATATTTTGAACAAAATAATTAATGTATATTTAGAAAATCAAATATCAATCTACCATCATATTCATTTGGCATTGTACTGTGCTGCGACAGTAATAATCGAGAAATATGAACATTTAATATGTGGCAATACTAAAAATAAATCGTCTTATGAACCTTTTTGGAAAGTGCGTCTCAATAAGAAAATCATAAAATTAAGAAAAGATATTAGAATTTTAACAGCTATTAAAAGTAATTCTGAAAATGTGACACCTAGAAAAATAAGTGACATTTATAATAAATATAAGTTAAACAGTCAAGATGCCAATTTCAAAATAATATTTAACGATAAATTAGACTATTTCACTCAGCTGTCATTAGACCAATGGAATGAAAAAACAACGAAACATTCAACCAATAGCAATCGAATTGCAACGACAATTTTTTTAAATTTATTTTAAAGCAAATATAATCGACAATTTTTTTTATTAACTTTAACATTTCAATAATACATAATGTACCTACTTAATAAACTTGAAAAAATTGTACTTTCAGCAGTAACTCAAATTTTAATTGTGTAAATTTATAATTCTACAAATTGTTTAATTTGTAGATTTATAAATTCAAATAACACTTAAGAAAAATTACAATTTGAATTATTGCTGAAAGTACAATTATGGTAATGAATAATTGGTTTGGTTTCCAAAGATGTAATACTGGTTGATGCTGGTTCTTGTATCTGCTCATGGGAAATGAAGGAAGAACTCGAAGTTTGATTTTCAACTGGAATATTTCGCATGTTTTGAATTAACATCTTATGGTGATTTTCATCTAGTTGCAAATAGGATTTGATGGACGAAGCATTTTTATGGCTCGTGATTTTAGTAATTTGATGTTCACCAACACCAACTTTAGCTAGATGCAATACAGCGCTGACACGATTTGAATGATTTGTGATTTTAACACGTTTAGTATCTAACCCTATGCTTTCAGCAGATAATTTAGTCCATTTGGACAATTCGTTGCGTCCTACAGGACTATTTTTGAAAAAACCCAAAGAGTTTTTTTCATTCCACGATTTGTTTACAGTAAGAAATAAACGATCAGTTTTTATATTACTTGTTCGTTTCTCCATCATTTTCTTAAATAATCTATGAATAAGATGATATATAGTTAATTTAAAATTATTTAAATAGAAATTTATACCGCACAGGACATCTTTCGGGATTGACAGAATTATGAATTAACCATTTGCTATCGGCTAAACGTTGTGCACCTCCTTGAGCAGTTTTTTCAAAAATTGGATTGTATTCAATCCGTCCAGTTTCAATACCGGCATTATTTAATTATTCAATTTTAAAATATTGTACCAAACATTTTAGAGCCTCGCCTCCTCTCCACGCTAATTCATATGAAACCACATGAAAAAAATTTTTTTGTAAGCCATATGGACAGTCTTCATCAAAAGTTGATAATATTTCTTCATATTCTTGAAATGCAATTGGTGCTGAACTAACTTTTCGTTTTTCTGGTTGAATTTGTAATACTTTTCTTTTTGCATCTCGTGCATCTCTAGCTCCTTTAAATACCATATCATTGAACGGATTGACATTTATATTATATTCAGAAAAATATTTTTCTTGTATTAATTTTGCAACCGTATTCCACATGTGCTTTACAACTCGTTCTTTGTAATCATTTCCATCGGTTTTGCGCATATTATAACCCCAGAGTCAACCAATATGAGCGCCAGATTTTCCATTGTTGTATCTTGTTGCAATTTATAATTTTTCTCCAAGCAAAACTTATTAAATTGTTTCCAAACTGATGATTTAGATTTTTTTGTATTTGTTGGTACCAGATTCTCAATTTCGTTCTTAATATTTTGCAAATTATTTGCACCAAAACGTTTACCGTGCGACATCTTTATAATTAAGATTGTTTTATGTTACCTTGACTAAAAAACATAATCAACGATACATTGATTTTTACTTTTAATTAATTATTTATATTAACCTCCTATTTTATTCGTGAAATAGTCTAAATAAATATCCTCTCGTGCATTTCAAATTAGTACACAATTTTTTTTCGCTTTTCACTTATGCATTTGTTGCTTTGCCGCAATTTTCCCTCCTCTTCGAGTCGGGAAAATTTCAAAAGCAACAAACGCATTCGTGAGCTCAAAAAAATTGTCGACAATTTGAATGCACTTGGGATATTGTATATGATTATTTAAAACAAAAATTAAAAGTTACAGCTCACAGGTTGAAACGATACAGTAATTGCACCATAAGAAAATTTGAAAATAAACTTTATTTAGAAAATCCTAAGAAATTTTTTAGGCGTTTAGAACCTGTACCTAAAACACAAAAGTTTCCGCAGAGTCATAATATGTCACAATTTTGGTCAGATGTTTGGTCTCAAAAGTACAATTATAACCAGAATGCATTTTGGATAAAAAAAATTAAATGATGATTCCGCAGCATTTGAATGGAAAGAAGGTGATCTTATAACTTTAGAAGAACTTAGCGCTGCAATAAAGCGTTCTTCTAATTGGAAATCACCAGGATTGGATGGCATTCAAAACTATTGGTTGAAAACATTTAAATCGACTCATTTACCATTACTTTTTTGGTTTAACAAAGCGTTAAATGAACTATCAATCATACCAGATTTTCTATGTACCGGTGTTACATATATGCTCTTTAAAGTCGGAGACCCACTCGAACCTAAAAATTATAGACCTATTACCTGCTTGCCAACTATTTACAAAATTTATACATCCATCTTAGCGACAAAAATTGAAAATCACTGCAAGGCAAACGAAATTATGAGCATTGAACAGAAAGGTTGCGTCAAAGGTTCCCAAGGATGTCGAGAATTGCTAATCGTCGATACAATAATTACAAAATTGGCAAAACAAAATAAAATAAATTTAAATATGTGCTACATAGACTATAAAAAAGCAGTTAATACAGTTGATACAGTTAATCATAATATTCTTTTTAATAAATTACGTAACATGGGATTTACTGAAAAAAACATTAAATTTATTCAATCTTTTTTTTATGAAAGAACTCAATATGTTTATGTTAACAAAGAAAAAAGTACCCTTGAATATGTTTTAATGGGAATTCCACAAGGTACAGTTTTAGGCCCATTAATGTACCTCCTGTATGTTGACAGTTTACGTTTAGCAGGATTGCTAGCCACTTATTTTACCTTTGCAGACGATGCGGTATTACTATACCATGGAAAGAATGATCAAGATATTGAAAACCGAGTTAATGAAGACTTACAAAAGTATTACAACTGGACAGTTCATAATAAACTAACAATTAACAAATCAAAAACTAAATTTATGATATTTTCTCAAAAAAACAAGAAATCACCTACAATATCTTTAAAAATACAAAACGAGTGTTTGCTGAGAGTTTCAAATATAAAATATTTAGGAATCATTGTGGATGATAAACTGACTGGTCAACAACAAACAAATTGGGTTATACAAAAAAATACACCATTAATAGGAGCTATGAATAGATGCGGTAATGTAATAAGTAGTAAATATAGAAATATGATTTACCATGCATTTATAAAATCACAATACTTATACTGTAGGGTACAGGGTTAGCTGGTCAACCGGGTGCATCTTGAGTGGGTGGGGTGAAGTCAACCTCGAAGATCTACCCCTAAAGAAAGGCAGTGTACGACGAACGCTCGAACGACGATTGCATTCGGACGATGCGAATGCAATATTTGTATAATTAGTATAATTAGTTTAGTCATTCTTGTACATATACTATTTAATAAATCCACTTAAATCAACATCTTGTAATTAATCCTACAATTGGCGGCTCGTCCGGGATTGATTTATCTAGCCAAATATAAAGTGATTTTAAATTGTGTGTCAAGAATGGATAAAGTGATTAGTGACTTCAATATGATGGAATTGAAGGAGGTTTTACGACGAAGAGGGTTAAAAACGACGGGGCTCAAAGCAGAGCTATTTAACCGCTTAATGGAAAACGATCCGACGGGAGCATGGAAGAAACTCCAACGCGACGAAGAAAATTTCGAAGGCAACGACGGCGACGACGACGACGACGGCGGCAGCGACGACGAGGGTAGTGAAATGGCAAATGTGAGGACGACGCCCATTACAACTACATACGATGCACGAGAAGTAGAATTAATAAGACGCGAGAAGGAGTTAGCCGAACGCGAATTAATGTTAATCCGAAGGGAAATAAACGAGTTGCGTGCGAGGACGCATAACGAAGAACGAGGAACGGTGACAAATACGGCTAGGGCAAACATAGGTGCTATAGCTGAAGTGTTAAGTTACTTTGATGGTGAAAATTATCAAAACTGGGAAAAGCAAGTGAAGCTATTGCAAAAGACATACGGGTTAAACGAAGGGTTGACAAGAATTTTAATTGGTACCAGAATTAAAGGTAAGGCGAAGGAATGGTTTAACTCAAGACCAGAATACCTTGAAATTCCTATAAAAGAATTGTTTGGAGAAATGCGTTCAATGTTCGACCACCGACCTAACAAATTAAAACTTAGGCGAAAATTTGAGATGAGGTCGTGGCAGAAGAGCGAATCATTTAGCGAGTATCTACACGACAAGAGAATTCTTGCAAACCGCGTAACTATCGATGAAGACGAATTAGTTAGTTATATTATAGATGGAATTCCGGATGTAGTTTTGCGGGACCAGGCCAGAATGCAGAGGTATAAAACGACAGAAATGTTATTAGAGGCATTTGAAGAAATTTCGTTAAACCACTCAAGAACGCGAGGTGTTGAAGAACAGAGTGAATTTAACCATATTTTACGGTACCGGAATGAAGACAATAGAAAAAGTGCGCGCGTAAAAAGATGTTTTAATTGTGATGCAACGGACCATTTAAGTACGGTATGCCCCAGTAAAGGACAAGGTGTGAGATGTTATGAATGTGGAATTCACGGACATATTGCGGCAAAATGCGTCAAGAGAATGGCCAGCGCGGTGACTAAAAACGATGATGTTATTGTTTGCGGGGAAACAAAAGGTGAAAATTTGCAGTGCGGCGTGAAGGAATATGCGGTAACGAGATACGTTGGTGGTATTTCCTGCGGAGGAAAGGTTGAAAATTCACAGTGCGGCGTGAAAGGATATTTCAAAGACGTGTATATGGGTGTTTACCGCGTATCAACGCTGGTAGACACCGGGAGCGATTTGACTTTAATGAGAGCCGACGCACATGTGGACATTGGTGCTCCAGTGCTGACAAAAGATCAAGTGTTGTTTCGAGGAATTGGGTCGGCCGAGAAAAGGACTATCGGACAATTCGAAACGGAAGCAGTGATCGACGGTCAAGTGTTTAAAGTTAAAGTACATGTGGTGCCTAATGAACTAATGAAATACCAGATGTTATTAGGCACCGATTTTCTGAATGGGATTCAAATGCAGGTCACGGCGGGAAAGATCTGCATAAAGAAACTGTCGGAGAAGTCAAATGTGCAACCGGATAGTATATTTCACAGCGAAGTGACACATGCTGTGAACGAGGTCGAAGTTATAGGTCCTTACGGTCCTTACCAAGAAGTGATAAAGGAACAAATGTCAAGTTACGAACCGAACAGAGACTATGAAGTGGGCGTAAAAATGACCAGTATTTTAAAAGACGAAGTGTCGGTGTGTCAACGTGCCCGACAATTACCACAAGCCGAAAGAGGGATGGTCAACCAACGAAGTGAGGAATTGCTAAAGGAGAAAATTATCGTCCCTTCGATGAGTGAGTACGCAAGCCCGGTAATTCCCATTAAGAAACGGGATGGTTTGAATAGATTAGGCGAGGATATTCGGTTATTGAATAAGAAGTGTACGATCGACTTGAAAAACGATTCTTTTCATGTGCGGGTAGGAGAGAAAAGTCAAAAGTATACAGCGGTTGTAGTACTGGACAGACAATATAAATTTTTTAGAGCACCATTCGATTTTTGCAATGTTCTCGCGGTGTTTCGAAAGTGTATAATCAGGGTGTTTGAACAATTGATTGCTGATGGCATAGTGTTGGTATATGTAGACGATTTGAGTATACCTGTTAAAGATTACAAAGGCGCGTCGAATAATCTAAAAACAGTGGTGAAAGTCGCGAGTGAAAACGGGCTATTGATGAATTGGAAAAAGTGCCAATTTTTGAAATCGACGTTATGTGAAGACCCAATATTACGGTTTTATCGAGTGGACGCGGTAACGGTAACGGAAATGCATATCGACGCTACGATGATGAGGAAGGTGGTGACACGTTTCGGGTGCAACGTGATTTGTCAGGATTGGCCGAGTGTAGGGTACAGGGTTAGCTGGTCAACCGGGTGCATCTTGAGTGGGTGGGGTGAAGTCAACCTCGAAGATCTACCCCTAAAGAAAGGCAGTGTACGACGAACGCTCGAACGACGATTGCATTCGGACGATGCGAATGCAATATTTGTATAATTAGTATAATTAGTTTAGTCATTCTTGTACATATACTATTTAATAAATCCACTTAAATCAACATCTTGTAATTAATCCTACAATACTGTATATCAGCTTGGACGCACCAATCCAGTAATATCGCAAAATTACAACGCCAACAAAATAAAGCTTTGAAATTAGTTCTTAATTTGAATTGGCTCACGCCAACAGAAAATTTATATAAAAATTTTAATGTATTTAATATCAAGGAACTTATTTATATTGAAAAAATGAAGTTTATCTTTAAAATTCAAAATAATTTAATAAAAAACTGTGTAAAATTAAAAAGAAGAAACAAAATTCATCAACACAACACAAGGAATAAAAATGATTACGATATTACTACAGCCAGAACAAATTTGGGAAAAAGAACTACTGAACATAATGCACTACGAGAATTCAACCAGGTACCAATTCATATTCAACAAGCCAAAACAATACTACAATTTAAAAAATTAATTCAGGAACATGTACGAGGGGACATTTTTAAGTTCGCGGAATGGGGCACAAAGAGGCGGCCATTTTTAAAAATTTTTTTTTTCCAATTTCCTTTTTAATTTTCAAGTATACACTAAAAATTTTATGCATTTATATAAAGTGGTTTGGTTGCAATCAACAAAATGACAAATGGTAGTGTGAGAATTTCTAAAAATGTCAAACATTGAATTACGTGCAGTTATTAAATTCCTCACCAAACAAGAAAAAAATGTTGAAATCATTAAAAATGAAATGGAGGCAGTTTATGGTGACACTTGTCCTGGTAAAACCATGATTTATAAGTAGCACAAATTATTTAAGCAAGGCAGAGAGTCTCTTGAAGATGACGACCGTCATGGCAGGCCTAATGACGTTTTAACACATGAAATCGTCATTAAAGTTGATGATGCCGTGAGAGAAAATTGCCGTCTTAAAGTGAAGGACATTGCAAGAATGTTCAGGATATCGGAATCGATAACTTTGAAAATTTTAAAAGATCATCTGGGTATGTCAAAGGTCAGCGCGAGATGGGTGCCTAGAATGCTCACACCGCATCAAAAACAATATCGAGTTGAATGTTGTAAGGAGTTTTTAACGCTGTGTGGTGATGATCCAACAGATATTATTGACCGAATTGTCACAGGAGATGAAACTTGGGTTCATTTTTATGATCCTGAATCAAAACAGGAATCTATGCAGTGGCATTATAAGGGTGATCCACCGCCAAAGAAGTTCAAAGTTGTACCCTCTGCTGGAAAAGTTATGGCAACAATCTTTTGGGATTTTGCGGGAATTCTTCTAATAGATTACAAAATGAAAAATGCCACCATAACTGGTGCATACTACGCTGAGGTTTTGCATCGATTAAAAGAAGCAATAAAATCAAAACGTAGAGGAAAATTAACAAAAGGCGTACTTCTATTGCTAGACAATGCACCTGTTCACAAGGCAAAAATTGCGATGAGTGCAATGAGGTCATGCGGTTTTGAGGAAATGGTTCATCCACCCTACAGTCCAGATTTGGCACCTAGTGATTACTACCTATTCCCAAATTTAAAAAAAGAACTTCGTGGAAGGCATTTCAACAGCGATGAAGCTCTCCAGGTAGCTGTAAACGAGCATTTTACAAGCAAAAATAAAAATTATTTTTTTAAAGGTTTAGAAAAATTAATCCATAGATGTAATAAATGTATTGATGTTCCAGGAAATTATATTGAAAAATAAAATTATAAAAAAAAAATATTTACGTTTCCTTATACCCCATTCCGCGAACTTAAAAATGTCCCCTCGTAAATACAAAAAAATAACTAAAAATTTTTGTAAATAATATTTTAATATTTTAATGTAAATTTTAATCCTTATACCAGCTCTGCTGATTAGGATGTATTCTAGTTATAAATAAATAAATAAAATAAATATGATTCAGTTCCCCACGACTGGCTTCTCGATATCTTAAAGATCTACAAAGTTAACCCAAAAATTATTAAAATTTTGTCTTCAATAATGTCGAAATGGAATACTTTAATTACTCATGATGGAACTAGTTTGGATTCAATCAAAATTAAACGTGGAATTTTTCAAGGTGACTCTTTAAGTCCACTCTGGTTTTGTTTGGCTATGAATCCACTTTCGGCATTATTGAATGATTCCGCGATTAAACAAGGAAAATTGCATTCAGAAACGGAAGGTTTCATGTGTGCAATTCAAGATAGCGTAATTGCCACCAGAAATTATGCGAAATATATAATGAAGAAGCCTGAAGTTGTCGATATATGCCGTAAATGCAAACTACCGAACGAGACTATCGAACACGTCATAGCTGGTTGTTCAGAACTAGCGCCCACTGAATATCTTTATAGGCATAATTTAGTATGTAAGATTCTACATCAACAGATCGCACTTAAATGTAGCTTATTGGTCAATGTTAACCCTTATTATAAATACATGCCGGAACCTGTTTTGGAAAACAATCATACAACCCTTTACTGGGACAGATCAATTTTAACAGATCGACATATCAATCACAATAGGCCTGACATTGTTATTATAAATAAAGATGGCAAATCTGCAATTCTTATTGATGTTGCAGTGCCCCTGTCTAAAAACGTATTATCAACCGAAAAAGAAAAAATTCGTAAATATGAGGATTTGGCAATGGAAATGACGGCTGTATGGAGTATCAAAAAGGTCAAAATTGTGCCAATAGTGATATCTGCTACTGGTGTAGTATCGTGCAATATGGAGAGACATTTATTAAGTTTAGATTTAACATCCAAAATTATTTGAAAATATACAAAAAGCAACTGTTTTGGCAACTTGTCGTATAGTTAGAAAATTTTTAAATCAACATTAACTAATTTTATACTAAATTATAAATTATTGTTGACCTTTATTAAAATTAAAAAATATTTATTTATATATTTATATTAAAATAAATTTATATTTATATATTTCTTTATTTATATTAAAATAAAGACCTAAACCTCAACAAAAATCTAATAATTTTAATTTTATACTCTTATTACTAAATCATTTTCAAAATTATTTATGTTAATTAAAAAAAAAACTATGTACATTAATTTATTTGTTAGGTGGTTGGTATTGTTCCCCCACCCAACTGTAACACCAGAAATATGTGAGAGTCTAATAATTATAATAATATAATAATAATAAGAATAATACCTAGTAATAATACCGATAGTGATATCGGCTACTGGTGTGGTATCTTCCAAGTTTAAAACCCATTTGTTAAAGTTAGATCCATCTTCAAAATTATACCCAGAAATTCAAAAAGCAATTATTTTGGAAACGTGCCATATTGTCAGAAAATTTTTAAATTCTCAAAATTAAAAATATACTAAACAATTTAAAATTCTAATTATTTAGTAGTAGATTTAAGTAACTTTTATATTAATTGTTCAAAATTAGCTTATATGTGAAAAATGTATCGAAAAATAGTGTAATTAGGTGAAACACACTGTAAAGAATAAGATGGTTGGAGCTAAATCCCCCATCTTATGCTAATTGCCACTATAAATGTGAGATCCGAAATAAAGGAAATATTAAATATAATAATAATAATAACAACTCTTTATTTTCTTTGACTATTTACAATTTACAATTTTTATCACAAAATAATCAATTAATTTACATGTAGCT
The DNA here is from genome assembly GCA_947369205.1 of Cantharis rufa. Lineage (NCBI taxonomy): Eukaryota > Metazoa > Arthropoda > Insecta > Coleoptera > Cantharidae > Cantharis > Cantharis rufa. The sequence goes on from OX376304.1 coordinate 26,691,219, forward strand.
TTAGAAAACCAGGGGCGGTTTTCTATTTTTTAATTTATTAATGCGTACATTAATCGGTTTATTATGTGGTTGTCTTGCGGGGTTGAACTTCTGGTGGCGATGACGATCCTGCTGGACAAAAATGAGTAGAAAAGCCCAGCGCCATGGGGCTTAGTGTGCGGAGAAGAAGAGGGAGAGGAAAAGGGGTTATAAAATAGATAAAATAAAATTTAAAAACCTAGAAACAACGTAAATAAAAATTTTTAAATTTTTTAAACTTTATTGAAATGAAGGAATGAATTTCAAGCGCTGCGTAGTTTTGATTGGTCAGAATGTCCCGTCGTCAGTTAATTATCGTCTGATGTAAAAGTTTGTGTTTTATTAATTTTGGTTTGGTCAGCATGGTTTTGTGTGTCAGTCGGGCAAGATGTTTTGTCGAGGGGTTTTTCCTGATAGTGTTGGTAAAGAAGTTGCAAGCTGTATTGTAAATTACGTATTGTAGAGGGTCCGTTTCTGTAATTTCGTGTAATGTCCAAGTCCTGGTTCGTCTGCGCGCCCCGGAGATGATTCGGAGCGCTTTATTTTGAATTGTTTGTATAAGTTTGATGTTTGATCTTGCTGCACTACTCCAAATGAGAGATGCGTACAGCATGATCGGTCTAATCATTGATTTGTACAGTAATGCCCGTAATTTTAAGTACAGATCGTTTTTGAAAGTAAGAAGTGGGAAGAGGGCGTGAAGCGTTTTGCTGGATTTTTAGGCTGTCTGTTTTAAATGTTTGTGATAGGTAAGTCGGGTGTCGAGTGTCAGTACAAGATATTTTACTGTATTTGTCGGCGGGATTGTGATGTTGTTGAGTTTTAGGGGGGTGGTCAGTTTGTCACGTCTGTTGGCGAAAGCTGTCAGTGTTGTTTTGTCTTCGTTTAATTTTAACTTCTAGGTTTTGTAGTAATGTAGTAGTTTGTCGGCATGTCTTTGTAGCTAAGTAATTGCTTGGTTTTTTCTGTATGACACAGCTGTAACAGCTGTGTCATCAGCATAAAGAGAAAGGGTTGTGTCCGTATGTCGTGTCAGGTCGTTGATGTAGTAGGTAAACAGATTTGGTGCAAGGATAGAGCCCTGAGGGACTCCAGCGGGTATAATCTGGGGGTCAGATAGGGTGTGATGTACTTTTACTTGGTAAGTTCTGTCTTCTAGGTAACTAGATATCATTTTAATTAAGTAGAGTGGAAATTTAGTCGTAATGAGTTTGTGTATCAGGCCGTCATGCCAGATGGTGTCAAAGGCCTTTTCTAGATCAAGTGTCATGACGGCCGTGGTTTTGCGTAAGTTGAAATTAGTGGTGATTTTGTCTGTGAGCAAGGCTAACTGCAGCACGGTGCTGTGTTTGGCCCTGAACCCAAATTGTTCAGGGATGATTGTGTTATGTGTGTCGGTATGTGCTTGGAGACGGTTTAATATGACTTTTTCAAAAATTTTGGATAAGGTTGGGAGTAAACTGATTGGACGGTAGCTGGCCGGGAGGTTTTTGGATTTGCCGGGTTTTAGGATGAGAATGACAATTGCCTTTTTCCAAGAGGAGGGGAAGTATTGATTTTTAAAGCAAGCGTTTAGGATGTAAAATATTTGAATAATGACTTTCTTGGGGAATTTTTTAATTAAGGATGCTCCAATCCTGTCGTAGCCGGCAGCTTTGTTTTTGAGCTTACGGATAATGAATTTGATTTCGGTGGGAGAGGTGAGGCCTTCTGGAGGTGTGGGATGAGATGTGTTTTTAAAGGATTTTGTAGTGAAATTGACCATGTTTTCTGTGTAGGTGTCTGTTTTATGAGTGGTTAAATTGTGATGTTCGAGATAAATTTTGGGAATGGCCTTTGCTTTGTCCGTGCTGGTGGTTTTTGTGCCTTGCTCTGTGTGTAATGCTGAGATTGAATAAGTGTTTTGTTTGTTTTTGAGTGCTTTGGAAATTTTCCAAAGCGTTTGTATGTTTTTTGTGGTGAGGTTACCGAGTGTTGTGTTCCAATTTGTGTTTTTAATTTTGTTGATTTCTGTATTAATATCTGAAGTGAGTTTGTTGATTTGTGTTTTTAATGCTGGATATTTGTGTTGTTGAAAAATTTTGAGTAGTTTATTTTTGTGTTTGATTTTGAGGAGTAGTGCTTGTGGGAGTGTAAGTTTTCGTGTCGGTGGTGGAGTGTCAACGGTGTTGTTTGTATAAAGTGTATTAATTTTGTTCGTTAGGTCAAGGATTGCCTTGTCTATGTCATCGTTTGTCGTAATATGTGGATTTATTTTAATTTTGAGTAGTTGGGTCGCTAAGGTTTTCCAATCCGTCGTCCTGATGGGGTGCGGTGGATAGAAAAGGATTTTTAATGTGGTGATTGTGAATAGGATGGATAGGTGGTCAGAATTTAGTCTATTAAGTGCTTCGGTATTGCAAACGTTCAAGTTTTTTGTTAGGATTAAATCGATCGTTGAGGGATTGTGAGCAGGGCAGTAACTGTGATGGGTGTGGTTGTTTGTTGGGTAGAAAATTTGAACGTTGGAACGTGAGGCGTAGTCGTATAAATCAGTTCCCATTCTATTCGGGCGAGTGTTATTCGCGATTTACATTAAGAATACGCCACTCCGCGGAATAATTTCAAACTAAGCCAAAGCGTATGATTCAATTGCATTTTACGTGATTTTTTACTAAAAAACATTTGTTTACGCATATTTATCAATCAATTTGGTGAATTATGTTTTAATTATTAAGTTGGGAAATAATTTATTGATAATTAGTGTATATATAGTAGTGTTTTTGTATCAATTACTGCAATCTAGTAAATAATCTTTTTAAAATACCAATACAGGGCGTTTTCTGGTTCAGCACACATAATAAAGGTGAAAGATCACTAATTAACAAAACAAATGACAAAAAATATAAGAACACACTAAACTTTTCGTAAAATTTAACCGTAAAAACATTGAAGTGTACGCTTTAATCCTACCATGTTGTTGGTGATAACAGCGCCCCCAACGTTAATGTAAATCGCCAATTCCAGGTAACATGTTTTGAATTCATGTCTCCTGCAATAACTACTTTACCCGATAGTAGCAGGAGTTCGTCGAGCTTGTCTTGGTCGTGTGTTTTTGAAGGGGAAAGGTAATAATTTATTATTGTCAAGTCGGCTGTTTGCAATACCTGGGTCTCTGCGTCCGTGGAAATGAAAACTTTTAAAAAGAGGATGAAGTTCTATTCTATGCTCCTATACACCGCGCCAAAATTGTCACCAATTACCTTAAAGATGTTAATATTAATGTTATGGAGTGGCCACCCCAGAGCCCTGACCTTTCTCCTATAGAAAACCTCTGGGCTCTGCTTAAACTCCGAATCTCAGAAAGATTTCCCAGAAATTTGACTGATCTTCGCAGTTTAATAGAAGAAATATGGTTTTCTATTACTCCAAGTCAGTAATATTAACTGTAATATTAATAGTAATATTGGCAACTTTGTCACTTCGAGGGAGTGGTCATTGTGGGTATTAACATTTAAATTACTGATATTATATTTATATAAATTTTCAAGAGCTAATAATTCTAATTATTTATTAACATTTAATTTTGTGTTTGTTATCCTACTTTTGTGACATAAATTTTCATGAGTGTACTGGAACTTTCATATTTTGAACTGAAATATTGTGAAATTTTACATTTTTTTCTTATAATATTTACAAAAATTAACTATTTTAACATTAAGTTTTTTAATTTTTTGTTTTAGCTGATAAGTAACCATGAAAATTAAGATTATAATAAAAAATACACCTTGTTAACCTACTTTTGTGAGTATCTGTATTTCCGATAATTTGTTCAAGCTGTCAAATAAGTGTTTGTTGCGCGAAAACTGCCCAAGCGCTTGCGCGCGGGCAGTTATCTAAGAGCAACAAACACGCGTGTAGGCAGCGCGAACAAATTGTCTCAGAAATATGCCCAGCTCGAGGTATATTAGGAAAGACTATCGCTTGAACGAGTATTTAAAAAAAAATTTAGTAAATTTTTTTGCGCACGATTGATCCGAAATTTTGCATGTAATTTCGTACCAATAATTCAGCTTGGGGGTGAGTACGAGGCGAGGGGGTATAATTTTTTGGCTCAGTTTTTCGATATCTAGCACCGTTCTTGAGTTATTGCTAATTCAAAAATTTTCATATATAATTTCCCATGTGCTGTGATGTCATTTTGACATTTGCTTTTATTTTTAATTTTGTAGTTAAGTTTAGACGCACCTAAAGTTTATTTTTAATTTTATTTACCGGTACGTGGCGTCACCTAGCGTTTCGTTTGAAAAGCAACTTAGGAATTTGGTTAGAGAGATAAGGCGATTGTGCGCGGTGGAGAGAGAGAGAATTTTTGTAGCGTCGAGCGGACTGCTTTAAGTTTTTTTTTAGTCAAGTGAAGTGAATTCTTTTTTTTTATAAAAAGCTACATAGCACCCGAATTTGGTTGAAATATTGTACCGTATGGGTATTTTTGTCGCTTTAGCGAATTTATTATTTATCGGGTCGCTAAAATCGCTTATGCTGTTAATAGCAATCTGCATTGTGCATTTCATATTAAGAATTTCACTTTCACTAATCACGGCTTCTGTTTCATTAAGAAACTTACCGAAACTTCGTGAGTTTAACATCTACTTGTGTCGGCTACCAAAAATTCATGTTAAAGACTTATTTTCTCGAGTGTTTGTACCTAACCTTAAATGCTACCTTTTGGCGCCATAAACTTTTAGTGAAGTTTTAATTATCTGGATTAAACATCTTGAGTAGTATCGAAGTTCATGCCTGTAGACAATTGTGTACTACCTTTAATTATCGTATTAAAATCACTTACGATTACCTCCCGTGCCGCAATTCAGTTCCTTATCAACAAGAAGTTGGTCTTGTGAAGTCGAGTCGAAAGAGTACCTGTTACATCTACCTTGTTCGAGATCTCGTTACAAACCTTCTTCGTATGCAGCTGGTGGCGCAGGACAGCATTAAGGTAAAAAAAAATTGTACTATTATTAAAACTAACTGTGTGTGCATTTGTGTCTACGATTTATCGGCAACCAACGAGTTTATCTCCACATCTAACTTATCGTATGCTATTAAACGTTTACACCATACCGGTATTACAGATTATTGAATCCATCGTTACCATTGGTTTATGTGTTTTAGGAATAAAGTTATTCATAGTGGCTTGCTTAATAAGCCAAATTTCAATTACTTGTATTATAGTATTAAATATATTATCGTTACTAACCCTTTCGTCGCTTTCAATCAAAGTCAAGAAGTTACCTTCGGTACATTTACCTATTCGGCTTGGCCATTTCAAAGACTTCTTGATTAGGATTGTTGCGCAGCTATTATATAATATGATCGTATCGATCTTGGAATCTCTAATAGATTCCCTTTTCTCAATTGTATCAATATTGTTTGATGTGTTGCCTACCTTAGGCCAAATTATTTATGTATTATATGTTTATTTCTATCTAAGTGCTTTATTGTTAATCAATATTTTCTTTCCTACGACCACCAAGCAGATTCTACGTAAGCAAGGTTCCGTGACGATTTCTCGAACAAGCATAGCGGAGCTTGTTATTGGTGGTAAGTCTCATTTAGTTCGAGTGGCGCCCATAAATTTGACTCTTACCAGATTCTACGTACCGTCAAGTAAGTTGACCCCCCCCTTGTCTTTTGCATTTCCGCGGCATCCTTTGGATACACCCCCGCGACCCATCTCCAAGAGCTAGTTTGGGTAATACAAAAGACAGGTTTTGCGCGTACGCCCTTCTGGCTACGTTTGTTCCGTGGCAGTGCATAGAATATTATCGATCATTTTGTTCGATTACATATTTTTGATAACAATCGGCCCGACTCGCAGAGGAGTTACTACCCATGTAATTTGTTTTATTTAATATAAAAAGAGTGTCGGTTATGATTTTGTTTATTAAATTTTACAAATGCCTAGTATCGTTTATTATTTATTTTCGAAAGGTTTTGATCGTGATTATATCGTGGTGATTATTATAATATTAAATTGTCTGGTCGCTTTGGCACGATTGCTCTTAGCGAAATTGACGTCGCTGTCAATTTAATTACGCCATTAAACACCAAGAAGTCCAAAACATCCGTATGGAAACAGTTCGAGCAATTTTGCAAAGTACGCGGATATTATTTAGACGAAAAAAAATCTGTGTCGGATATAAATTCCATTCTACAAGATTGGGCAGTTAATATGAAGAAACAAGACGGAACAGATTATAAAGAAACGGTAATAATTATTATAATGCTTTAGATTTTGCATGAAACGTAGTATTATTTTGATAACAAATATTTCAGGTTGTAAAAGCAATATGGAATTCTACAGCAAAGCAAATCCAAGAATATTATTTTGTAAAATTTAATGTCAAGTTTAACCCTTTTGCAGACATTGAGTTTAAATCGGCAAGAGAGGCAAAAAGTGCGAAACGGAAGGAATTGCAAGTGCAATCTGATAAACGAAAAAGTAGCTCGGTAGCATTGACCACGGGAGAGTTTAAATAAATGGTCAATGTTTGGGATGAGAATACGCCAAAGGGTTTAAATATAAAGTTTTTTCTTATTTCTTCTTATGAATTAGCTTGGAGAGGTGGAGAAGCAGATTCTAGCTTTATTCATTATTTTAAAGAAGAACTGGATCACACGCAATCATTTACAGGCAGAATTGAATATAACCCGCTATTTAGCAAAACAAGCCAAGGAGGTGATAAAAAAATGTCGGAGAGTAAGTGGCTGGTCTCAAATACTGATGATCCTGATAATTGTCCTGTGAGGTAAAACTTACCATTTGCAATAAAATATAAATGATTCATTTAATTTATCTTATAGATTATATAAAAAGTTGCTTGACAAAAGAACAAAATTTATAACAACCAAAAAGCTATTTTTGGTTTAAAATAAGGATGGTTTAAAAATATTCCCGTAGGAAGGAATACTTGATCAAAATGGATGTCAAAATCAGCTACTAGTATTGGAATTAATACCGAGTCTGTGAAAGTAACAAACCACTCGTCCAGAGCAACACTAGTTTCTAATCTAGCAAAAGCGGGTATTGGAGAAGAACAGCTAATCAAAATGAGTGGCCATAGCAGCACACACTCGATTCGCCCATATTTACAAATTGATGTAGAACATCACGACAAAATTGTAAAAGCAATGCGAGGAACTGAAGTTCTGACTTCAATTTTAGCCTTCGCCACTTCCAACCGCTCATTTACAACTCCCATAATCTCCTCTTTCATCCCTTTCATTCCTTCGTTCATTTCACTTCTCACGCAATCAATTTTTTCATTCATTTCTTTCATTTCATCTTTTACACCACTGAACCCCTGACACATTTGTTCATTCAATTCCCTTTGCCCTTGACACATTCGTTCATTTATGGTCCTCAGGAACTCCATCATGGCTTCGTTGCTGCTTGGTGAATGGGTTTGGTGCACGGTTGTTGCCGCCAATTCTTCTTTTTCTAGCACCTCGCTCGCATCGATTGTTTCTTCAACCCGTTGGTCGCTTTCTTCGGCAATCGCCGTCTCTTCCACACGTTTCTTGCCTCGTGTTTCCATTTAAGCAACGTTCTCAAAAAAATATGTTGAGCATGAGACTACTTTTACCCTCAGGAGTCGCGAGTTTGATGAGCGCTGTTTCACCGTTCCAGCCCCTACACGTTGGGATGCCAATTTATATGCTATGTCCTCCCCTATTAAATAAGTGCTTCCTCTTCGTTAGACAAAATCAAAGAGAATGTTTATGGGAACACAAATTTTTAATAACAAAAATAAATGACAGAACGAAAGCAACTTAAACAAATTAACAAAATTAACGTGTCGTGTAATGTTCGTGGTCGTGCGTGTACTTAATTCTAGAAATAACACACAACAAGTAAACAAAGAACACAACGAAGAATAAATAATAAAAATAGTTGAGTCTGGGTTTAAAAATATAAAATTTGGGTGTGACCTTAAGGACTGCTCTTCCTTGGTGTAGTGGTGTACTGCCGAACTATTGTGGAACAACGTTTCCACGATTCCACTCACACAAATATCTCGTGGAGATTGACGGACGCACCGGTTTGGCTTTGCACAAATGGCGCGAACTAATGAGAGAACTTCTCGATTGTCGAACTTTCCTAATCTTATTTCACTTAAGATTCAAATAATTTTTATTTGAATCGCCGAAAAATGTTGCCGACTGATCTCCCGTCCATTATTATTTTTTTCCTCCCCCTTGGAGATGTCCATTTTCGCCCGCTCTTTAATTTTAAATTTTTTATAAACTTTCATATGCTTGATCCTATCTATGACGGGTTTTTTTGTATTTGTAATGCTGACTACATATAATTTTATTGGTAACCTACTACTAAAGGTAGGAGTTTTTGTTCTTTGTAGCCAATTATGTTTCCATATGTTCTCTTTTTTGTAGTCCTGATGAAGAGGTAAATAAAATTCTCGAAACGTCGACTGGCTTTTTCTTACCATGGTAGACCAACTTATGAGGAACGCCTGCGCATTCTCGATCTGACGTCACTGGAACATCGGCGTCTTAGAGGCGACCTCATTGTAACTTTTAGAGCCATCACCAACATGTTTCCGTTGGATATGTCGCGCCTCTTCATCCTCAATACGGATAGTCGGCTGCGTGGGCACCATCTGAAGTTACTTCGCGAGAATTTCAAAACTAGAGCCAGGGAGCATTTTCTATCTAATCGTGTGTTCCATGTCTGGAATGGTCTCCCTGACGATGTAGTGGCTGCCCCATCGGTTAATTCGTTTAAGAATCGCTGGGATCTCCTGAACGGTGTTGTAGTGCATCATTAGGTGAAGTTTGTGCCGTGTTTTTTTTGGTTGTTTGCTATTGTTTTATTGATTACTTGTTTGTTATTTATTTTATTTATATGTATTGCGTTGATTATTGATTTCGTTTGTTCTGTTACCGCACTGTGCAAATGTTTGATTTTATAGAGTTTATAGGACTATGTCCTCAACTCTCTCAGAGCTTAATAATAATAATAATAATAAATAGTTAAAGGTTTAATTCTTACACCAAGTCCAATTCCCGATAACTGTATTATTATTTAAATATAATATTAGCTCCGGCTAGAGTGTTTGAAAAAGTGATGTTGTTGTTGGGTGTTCTAAAATTAAAATATAAGGGGTGGGGTTGTTTAGGCATGGCGACAGGGCGCTGCGCTGTACTCACCCTTTCTGCTGTATATTTGATGTACGTGGGACAATTTTAAAAGTTGGCCGGGTGGGCTTGGCCGCAGTTGCAGCAGCGGACGTTTTCGTCGGTCTGCTTTCTGGGGCAGTCCTTGGTAAGGTGGTAGTCCACGCATTTGACGCAGCGTTGTTGCATGTGGCAATTCGAGGAGCCATGCCCGTACGATTGACACCGGTAGCACTGCGTGCGGGTGTTTCGCTGGGAGTACTCCTCGAAGTGGACGATCACTTGACCCAGGCTGCGGATCTTTTTGATGTTGTTGATGGGCGTAGTGGGATGAAATGCGATAAGGAAGGAACCAGCCGAATTTGTTCTTCATTTTTGTGACTTTCGTCGGTATGATTTGATGTTCTTGTTCCATTTGAGTTTTTACGTCATCTTCTTCAGCATAAGGTGAACCCTTCATTACCAGCTTAATTTGGCGGTCCTTCTTAAGCTGGTAGCTGTAACCTTGAACTTTGGCGTCGGAGAAGATGTTTTCTTTGACCGCTTGGTGGTCATCTGGGGTCTCGGTAAATATCCATGTTTGTCCTCTGACGTACTGCACCAGCAGTTTTTCTGCTACGAGTGGTTTCAGTTTGGTTAGGAATGTATTGATCTGACCGATCGGTGTGGTCAGGATGACCGGCGGTGGTTTTGATGCCTTAGGGCGTAGGTCGGCTGGGGTCGATTTGTGCACGGGGGTGCGCTTGACGGTGGTCCATCCGCCACTGGTGGTAGGTCTGTCGACTCGTTCCGGGGCGTTTATGAGAATACCAAAACTGTTATGAGTCGGAATGGTAATTTCATCATTGGTCTCCATGTCGTTGGTAGGTGGCGTGGTTAAAGACATGTCTTTTCGAGTTTCAGTGACGTTGTCACTGTTTGTTGCGTTAGCGGATTGCACTTTTTCCGTTTGCGAATCCCTCATCACTTTTGTCAACTGCCTTCTATTCACTCTGTCAAACGCCTGCTTAAAGTCGATGAACAGCATGTGCATTTCTATGTCGTACTCGTGACTTTTTTCAATAATTTGTTTTATTATGTGCACTGCATCCACTGTTGACCTGCCTCGCCGAAAACCATACTGATATCTACCTAGTATTTTGTTTATAATTTCCCCAAGTCGACTGTGTATTACCGATGACAGAATTTTATACGCCGTGTTAAGTAATGTTATGCCGCGATAATTGTTGCAGTCCTCTGCATTTCCTTTCTTTTTAAGCGGCACTATAACTCCTTCCCTCCACTTCTGCGGCATCTTTTCATGTTTCCAAACCTGCCTTATCAGTTCACATAATTCAAAGTGCAACAAATCTCCTCCGTTCTTTATCATTTCCGCGGTTATTTCATCACTCCCCGGTGATTTTCCATTCTTCAACTTTTTTATTGCTTTTAGAATTTCCTCATTTGTCGGATCTGGGATTTTGTTACATTTTTCTGAACTTACTTGAACTAATTCCATCTCTTCATTTTGCCGTGCATTCAGTAGTTTCTGAAAGTGGTTCGCCCATAATTCCTTGATTTTATCTATACTACTTTCCAGTTTTCCCTCTTCATTTTGTAGGGCTCTTACTTTTATATCGTGTACTCTTCTGTTATTTTTCATTTGCCTGTAAAATTTTTTCACGTTGTTGGTACTGTTTTCTTCCATTTCTTGCATTCTTCTTCCGATCCATTGATTTTTTTTTCTCTTGTCTTCCTGCTTATTTGTTGCTATCCATTTAATTCTGGCCTCTCTCTTTTTTTTACCAATCTCTTCACATTCGTCGTCAAACCACACATTCCATTTTCTCTTTTCTTTATATCCTAGTACAGATCTAGCACTTGATTTAATATGCTCTTCCATGTCACTCCATTTTACGTCTACCTGGTCGTCTCCTTTCTTACCTTTGATTAGACATTTTATTCTTTCTTGGTACCGCTTGACATAACAGATCATCAGTAAATTTTTCCATTGCTATCCGTTTCACTTTTTCATATCTTTTGCTCTCAATTGCTGTCTTCTGTTTAATTTCCGTCACTACCAGAAAATGGTCGGTATCAGCATTGGCCCCTCTGTAGGATCTTACATTTCTTATCGACGTTGCTCTTCGTTTTTTTACTAACACATGATCTATCTGATTTCCGTCGTTTACACCCCCACCTGGCCATGTCCATGTCATCTTGTGTAGTTTTTGTGTTTGAACTTAGTACTGCTAATTACCATGTCAAGTGCCTCTTCCAAGCAACAGAGTCTATTTCCGTTGTCGTTTGTCTCAGTGTGAATTGTTTCCTTTCCAGCAACACGTTTTATGTAGTTTTCCTTTCCAATTTTGGCATTGAAATCGCCCATGATAATCGTAGTATCGTGTCTTGGCAAGGTATCGTAAAATTGTTCCAAGTTGTTGTAGAACTGTTCCTTTTCAAAATCACTGCTGTCTTCGGTTGGTGCATAGACGTTTATCAGCGACAAGTTATTCGGCTTCATCTGAACTCGCAGGTAAGACATTCGTCCGCCCATCGGCTTAAAAAGCAGAATCTTCTTAATCCATCTTTCAGTAATCACAAAACCTGTACCATTTCTTCCCTGTTTATTCTCTCCGGAGTACATAAAGACAAAACGTTTCCATTAATCTCCCCCTGTCCCTTCCATCTAATCTCTTGCAAAGCAGCCACCTCTATTTTGTATTTTTTAAGTTCGCCCGCTACTTCCCTCATCTTGCCAGGCTTCATCAGCGTACATACATTCCATGTACCCAATTTCAAAATTCTGTCACCATCCTTCCCATTTCTTTTTTTTCTTCGTTGTTTTTTAATATTTCCGTTTGCAATTTTCTTTTCCTTTATCCGTTTACTTTGTGTCATTTCTCTACATGACTCATCCTCCATAAGTAATGGTACTGGTTGAGTCGAACCAGCACCATTAATCTCTTTTATATTTAGTTTTTTGCCTGCGACACCGGGTTCCCCTCCGGCTTCAGTTCATTTATATCTTTATCCCATATATACAGTATCCCGTCCATATGCATTCTCTGATATCCAATTTTGATCTTTTTTCCTTCTCTGATCTCTTTTTTGGCGACCTCCCATATCTTATCCTGAATTGTTTTCTCATTAATGGTCAGATCACTCTCTATGAAGGTATTCGTTTCCTTCAGTTTATTTTTATTTTTCATGACCGTCATTTTCTGATTTTGGTTTCCCAATTTTGCAACTATTATTTGTTTACCTGGGACCCTTCCTATTTTAAATGTATCCACTACGTCAACTTCTACTTGAATACTATCTTTCAGGAAATCCTCCACTTTTTCTTTGTCACCTCTCCTATATTTGGCATATTCTTAATGACAACATTATCGGCTCTCTTGCCTTTTTCGTATTTTTCCAATCTGTTCTCTAATATAGCTATCCTTCCATCTTGATCATTTGCCCTTTTTTCTAGTCTCTCAACCTCCTGTCTCATCCCCCGAAATTCCTCATTCCACCTTGATTCCATGTCCTCTAAACTTTCTCTTATTTCCTTTACCACTCGGTTATTTTCTGCAAAACCATTATTAACGACTACAGTCAGTTTAGTTAACATATCCTTTATTTCTTCCATATTGTTCGTTTCCTCTTTCTGCTCCCACTTTGGTGTAACTTTATCTGGTGATTTGTATGCCTTCTTGCTTCTCTGAAAAATTGAAATTTCGTCAGAACCTCCTGCCGCCTCTTCCAAATTGCTTAATTCCTCTTCCCTCCTTCTCTCCTTCTCTTAATATATTCTGCAATAGACGGGAAACAACCAGATCTTGCCCTTGTGACGTTTTTACCTCCAATCAATTTAAAAAAAAAAATTGGAGGTATGGTAATCGAAAAAAAATTTCAACTTTTTTTTTTGCATTTTCGAGATCACCGTGTTCAGAAACGTAAAGATCTGCAAAAAGTAAAATAAAAATTTCTGTGTCGGTCTGTCTGTCTGTCGGTCTGTCTGTCGGTCGTCAAATTTTGTCGATCGATTTGCTTCCAAACCATCCAACCAATTACGACCAAATTTGGTATGGTGGTAGGGTTCACGGTGGAAAGGTGAAAATAAGGTTTTCGTCGCGATTTATCAATCAGGAGTGCCACCACAAGAAAATAATACGGGATTTTTAAAAAATATTTTGTCTTGCGATATGTTATTTTAAAGGCCTTAAAAGGCTTTATCCAGAATAGGTAAAATTAATCTTCTATCTGTCGTCTGTCAAATATCACAAGTTGTCAAAGTTGAAACTTTAAGAGTGAATAACTCAAGAAATGCTGAAGGGATTGTTACGCCGATGGTTTTCTGAACCCCAGTGACCGCGCAATCGTCTGCGCATAGCGTGAACGGTCGGGGTAAGCATCGTCCGACTGGGGACTTGACTTTCTGAGGTGGAAGGAAGTAGGTCAATGGCCATGAAGACTGGCTAATTTCGAATGTAAAATTTAGTTTGGGTGAAATTATTGTGGAAAGTTATGTTTCCTGGTGGAATTATGTAGAAAAGTACGTTTTCCTGGTGGAAGTTCTGTTTTCGCGAAAGTGTGAATTCTTGAAGAAAATTTAGATAATTATTGTTGGCGACGCGCGCCAGGCGATTCTCGACTCTAGTAAACGCGGGAAATGGTTACGGTGTTGCAATTTGCGCTTGGAATGTGGCGATCCGACTTCCATGTTGCCGGTATTCTCCTACAATTTTGTTAACGAAATACGACCGTGCGATTTGTTGTCGAAATCTTCAAATTAAATTGCGGACATTATAATAGTGCAAAAATATTGAACTTCAATGGTTTTATAACACTGCGCGTTTCGAACTTATTAAATTGATGAAGTTTTAAAGTTGGTTGTCGTTATGCCAAATTGTTGTCATTTGCTGATATGGCGGTTAGTTTTGAACTTTCAAGTTGATCAAGTTTACATTCTGATGGTAATAATTTTTACTGCTGAGTTCTTCGGACTGTTGTTGCTGTCGGCGTAAGATCATTTTGAACGCAGGATATTTTCTTGTAATTGGAACTTCGAAGTGCCTGATGCCGACCTGCTTATTGCGATCCTCTCCAGGACATCTGCGTCGCTGGCTGGAAATTATTATATAACAAGGTATCGTTATTTTGTATGACTTATTTAGTACCTTCTTGGTGCGGTGTGCACGTCCTGTGGACCTTTCAGGTCAGTACCGAAATTATTATCGTATTGTTGCTTCCGATAAATTAATATTGCGGAGATTTTTCTATCAATTCATGTCTGTCATTATTCGTCGAAGTCAGTGATGTAGTGATGTAGTCATCACTAATTTTTATTTGTATTAACTGGCATTGTTGCCAACCATTACCGTTTGTGTTGACTTTATGTTAAGGAAAGTTAAGAGAATTGTTGTCTAATTATGAGTTTGTTAATTTCACGTAAACCAAGGGAGAAGTTAAATAATATATTAAATATGTGTGTTTTAATTGTGTTGACTTCCGAGAGTAGACCACGCCCAAATTTTAGATCCGGTGAGCCAGCCGTCGGCAACAAAAAGTTATAGGTAGGTACCAAAGTAACAGGATCTTACCCAAATTTGGTACGTAGGTACATTGATCCTAATGGATATGAGAGCATATGTAATCCTTCGATAGAAATCACTAATGCAACATGAAAAAAATAAAATTAACTTTTTTGGCAAAAACATGAAAAAAGTTTTTGTCGATCGATTTTCTCCGGCATTTCTACGTCGATTGCAATAAAACTTATTGGACGTATGCCTCGTGGGTTGGAATGGTGAAAATAAGGTTTTGCCAGAGAAATCTTCACCAGGGCCACTACAATAAAATAAATAAAAAAAAATGAAATTGTCGTCGTATCTCCGGAAATGTTTAACCGATTCAGCTAAAATTTGGTGTGTCGATGGAGCTTTGAAAGTATAAGTATTGGTGAGAAAACAAACCGAGCCAATTGTAACAGGGCGGGGCAGGTCAGAAAAATTATAGAAAATATTAACTGAAATCTTAATTTATATATTTTTTGTGAGAATTTGTCAGATGGCTGGCAAAAATAAAACAATATATTCAAAATTTTAATAAACGTCATAATTTTGTGACATATGTGTCAAAATTAGGTTAATGTTGATTTGTATACCGAGTGCAGCATAAGAGTTGAGTTTAGGGCTTTTAACAATTTATTTTAGAATACAAAAATAGGTGGTTTGGTGGGAAATATTTTATAATATCGTCGTACGGACTGACGGAACGTTACTTTATAAGTAAAAGGTTCTGCCACTAGGCAGCGACCAAGTTTAGGCTGTTTGTTAAATTTTTTTGCAAATGTTTTCAGAATCAGTAAATCGGCAGTCAGTAATTTACAAAAATTTATTTTCGAAAAATCCGCTAGATGACCGAAAAAATTTGTTGTACCAATCTTGGAGAAATTTTATTTGTGACTTCTTACGGTATTATGTGACGTATATAAAAATTTTGGAAAAAATTCAGTGGCGTACAAAAATAAAAAATTTTTTTCATTTTAGATTTTGTTAAAAAAACTTTTATAGATAGATTTAGGGTAGGGGTGATACATATAGATATCTTTGCCAGGGCTACCGATATCTTTGTTAAGGCTACCACAATAGAAAACAAAAATGAACATTATGTCATCGTATCTCCGGACAAAATTTGGTGTGCTGGTGATTGGAGGTATTGCGGCAGAGAGTGACGATATTTTTTTTATTCATTTATGTTTATCTGATGTCGTATGGTTTCTAACCGCCTTGTACTTATGCAACCCAAGTTGGTTAATTAACCAGACTTTATTCAATCACTTAGTTAGAGCTTCTACTTAGGACCTGCGAGCAGTACGCACACCCGCCTCGACGCCTCGGAGGTATTCGTACTACAAAATTGTCTCCCGCAAATACAAAATGAGTTTTACCTTTATGAACTGACATGCAAAGTTGACCTAAAAATTACTTTCCACCTTGTGTGCTTTTCTCACAATTTAGTCAATCGTAATCATGTGACCAACGTGTTCTCAACCTCCTACGTTTCTTGAACTACCGTATATCTACCATATCACTATTTTAGAAAACCTAAAAAATGCACACACACTTTTCAGAACTAAAATGTTTTTAAGTTATCACAATTAAAATACACTGTAATACACTGTAATACATTTTTAATACATCGCCTGATGATGCCATAGTATGGTGAAAACGTTTGCGATATTGTATACTTACAGTGTATTTTAATTGTGATAACTTAAAAACATTTTAGTTCTGAAAAGTGTGTGTGCATTTTTTAGGTTTTCTAAAATAGTGATATGATTAATATCGAGTTACACTACCTAAACCGTGTATCAATCGATTACTGTATATTTCCCCAGACCATAAAACTCCTTCCAAATACTCGGATAAATTACACTCTTTCAAAACCTCAGTACCCTATTGAAAATTTCAGATAGAAACCAATAGAAATTGTATATGCTTTTATATGTTCCTATATGCCTGTATTGGAACCTATATGATTTCATATAAGTTTAAGCAAACTCCTCATTGACTTCTATTGGTTTCTATATGGATAATCCATGATATGCTGGTATCATGAAAATGCATATAGATTTTGTATTTGCAAATACCAATAGAAACTGTCTTTTGAGTTTCTATTGGTTTCTATTATGAAATACATAACTTTTGAGAATTTTGTATTTGCAAATACCAATAGAAACTGTCTTTTGCGTTTCTAATGGTTTCTATTATGAAATAAAAATAACTTTTGAGGATTTTGTATTTGCAAATACCAATAGAAACTGTCTTTTGCGTTTCTAATGGTTTCTATAGTGAAATACAAATAACTCGAGCGAATTTTTAATTCACCGGAAATTGTCGATCGATTGATCGATAATGCGCAGTTCTCAATACTCAATAGGTTTGTTCGTGCTAGTTACACCTTTTACACTTTAAGTGTAAAAAGTGTAATTTACACTTTAACTTTTCCCCGAAAGTGTAAGTTTAGCGCAAACACAAAAAGTGTAACTTGAGTGTAACTCCACCCCTTGAAATCAAATTTGCGTTGGTAGGTTATGTTGGTACCTAACCTTATTTGTTATTAAATGTAAAAATCTATAAAAGACCAATATTTAGCAAAAAACATCGAGTTAAATGAATTTCTCCTTCCGCATTCCGAATTATCCACGCCGTTTTAACCATTTTTAAATAATATTTAAATAAGAACAAAGTAAAAATAGCAACTAAAAATAGTAAATCGTCAATTGTTAGTAATTAATAGTAAATAAAAAAATTAAAGACAAAGACTTGATATAAAAAGACACTTTTAACGTTTTATTTTTAGTAACCCTTACTTTTAGTTTTTAGGTATGTATTTTTAAATTTCATTTTTAAAAATCTAAGAGCCAATCAAAATTAAGTGTAAACGGTGTAAAATTTTACACCTGCTCCAGAGCTGGTGTAAAAAGTGTAAGAAGGTGTAAACAAGTGTAGTTACACTTTCTAGCACGAACAGAGCGCTCTGCTAGCACGAACAGAAAAGTGTACACTTTACACTAAAGTGTAAAAAGTGTAGCTAGCACGAACAAACCTAATATTATGTTCATTTCGTTCATTTTGAACCGATTTTTAACTGTGGGTGTGTTGTGTTGAAAAGTGCAGTGATCTCTTTAGCACGTTTGTGAATTATTCTGTTTAATAATTATATTTATTAAAATTACTCTTTTCTAAAAAGGTAAAAAGTTTCCCATTAATACTTATAATTTGATATATACCTGCTAATGGAACCTATAACCAATTTATTTTTTATTTTAGTCAAACACGGAATTCCGTAATGGCAGCTTACGTAAAATTTCAGGACGATGGCGAATTTGCTATCGTAAAGCTTACAGATATTAAAAAGCTAAATGTGCTAAACCCTGTTATGGACAAGAAATACAAAATAAAATTTTTTATCGACTATTATCGAGGAGTAATTTTGCATGTTGGAGGTTGGAAAGCTAAGATTTTATTTATTTTGTTTTATAACGGTTTTATCTAAATTTCTTTCTTTCTAGATTCCGTGGAGGCAGTTGAAGAGTTCTTGGATAAAAGCATTAAAAGACTTGCACACACTCCTTGGCAACTCTTGGATTCTGTCGATGAAACGGCATCTGAAATGGCCACGTCGATTTCGAAAACCAAGGATATCGTAAAGGTTAAAGAAAAGAAATCTGTAAGTTCTAATATGTAAGTAAAGATTATTATATTAATTGTTCTTTTTTAGGTCAAAAAAGTAAAAAGTACCGAACCGGCTACATCTCAGAATTTTAATCAAATTTTTCAAGCGATTAAGGTAAATTAAATCAAAGAAGTTCCAGATGATAATAAGGACACTTATATATACATCAACTCGAGGAGGAAAATAAAAAACTAAGAAGACTGAATCTGGAACTTCAGCAAAAGATTTTAGATAATTGGAATGGTGAGTTCTTTTTTTCTTATAAATAATATTAATAGTAATATGTTATTACTGGATTATATTGGTGATTTCTCATCTCAGTGATGTCTCGCCAACTGACGTCAGTGCTAGAAAAACAAGAACAACATGAGGTACAAGTAATTGAAGAACCAGCGAGATTACTGGTGCCGGTAGTAATAGAAATTGGTGTTAGGAGTGGTGGACAGGTGGTGCATTATATTATTTAAAAATTTCTTACTTTCCATGCATGCTCAAGCGAGTAGACTTCTTAAAAGGATCAAATTATTTTAGAACACCCTATGGTAGTAGATAATAGTAATGGCTGAAGATCACAGCATATTGTATTTTTTTAGCAGTAGTAGCAAGTAGTATAGTATTAGTTCTAAACTTGAGAGGATAGTATTATTGCGTTTCAAATAATAGCTTAATTTTCACCTTGCTGTGTTATTTTAGATTCATCTTGGACGCAATGTATTTTTAGACGAGACGATTTTTGATGCGATAAGTTTCAAGTCAAAAAACAAATCGGTCTGTTAAAAACATTGCTTCTGCTGTATTTGGTGAGCACGTACTAATGAATTCATCAGTAATGGGAACTAAATGCAACAGACTTAAATCAGAGACAATCAGACCTCCTTTAGATGTCACTAAAGTCATGGCAATAAAAGGTACTCAATAATTACAATAATTTATACCTAGTAATGTTTTACAACAAAGTCACTGTGATTGCAGACATATTCCACCATAAATTAAGGGCAGATAATGTAAGTCAGGATATTATAGAGGAAGACCTTAAAAAGGTAAATTCCTACTTGGCTCAAAAAATAGCTGATCTCCGTCGCCTTCAAAAACGAGACCAAATTCAGCAGGAGACTGAAGAGACTCGGGAAATTGGTTAGTATGATGTCAAACATTTAATGAAACTCATTTTAAACTATTTTTTGTTTTATATTCAAGAAGCTACAAATGAAGGTGAAATTTTAAATTTATTATCAGATAAAATACAACAGGCACAACTCTTATTGGATGCTGAGAAAATCTAAGGTTTTTGAGAGTTTACTTGTGTACTACTTCATTTTTTTATGACTTTCATTCAAAAATATAATATAAGTTAATAATAATTTAACATTAACCTTTCGTTTCATGATTTTTTCTTTTTTGAAAAAAAAATTATTTTTGATGTCATTTTGTGTTGTAGATATGGGAAAAATAATGAAAAAATCCTAGCTCAATAGTTTTTAAGTAAAAAAATATGCAACACGTTTGCTTTAGCAGTTGAAGCAATTACTATAATGTGTAAAACTACTATATTATTTAATTAAAAATGAAAAACATACTTTTACATTCCTTTTGTATCACTTTGTAACAAAAAAATTGAAAGTAAAAAGTAATAGCAAAAAAAATGTTTTTAGAAAGCACGCTTTCGATCACGACTTCAGTATTTTTCACTGGTCACAACTAAGCACACAATATTTTAATTTTTTGCAATTTAATGACTAGCGTGGCTTTCTAAGACTAAAATATAGCATTCAGTATGTTATCTAATGTGTTGCAAATTAGTTACACTATGAAAAAGTGCTTCATAATATCAATTTTTGGAATGTAAAGTATCTGTTGCAAATTTGCAACGATATGAAACGAAGGGTTAATAAGGATATGAATTACTTTGAAAATAACAATCTATTATTATTCTGTTTCAATTATATTTGGAAATGTACATGCATAGTGCTTTTTTTTTTAAATAATATCGATACATTTTGCTTTGAAACAGTGAAGAGGAATGAGTAAATGTTCATTAGTTTCGAGAATTTCAAATATATGGAAAAACTGCACTAGCCCACATGAATGTGATACTGCTTCAAACATTCGAACATACATGTAGCTCTCATTTTCAGAAGAAATTAGTTTTATAATTTTTCCAATTTGGTCAGTATTTGTCATTATGATTGTATTGTTTGTGGTTTTTGATTTTTTGTATTCAATACTTTGCAAAATTCTATTTTTAAATAAACATTTGTTATACGAAACACAGTACTCCCCTAAATCATGGTTAGAAATCGAATATTTACTCACTTCATTTTGTGCAATAACTGAACCCCTTCCAATAAATCCTACTTTTCCTTGTTGTGTTATGTTTTTCGTTTCTGAATATGAAAATAACTTTTCACAAAATGCCACAGTAGTTTTGTTCAGTTTTAAGTTTGCTTCAATCTCTTTCAAAAAAGTAAATTTTTTCAAATGCTTACTTGCTATTTGTTTCTCAATTCCTACCGGTCCTTTGACTTCCTGTTTGATTTTAAAAATCCCCGATTCAAATGGGAAACAGCTCGTGGCCCACAATGGACCAGTCTTTTTTACTGCTGAGGTAAGGTGTAAAACACAATGAACATTATAGGTCATTTTCGATTTTCCATATAACTTCTCAAAATTTTGAACAAATTCAATGGTGCACTTTTGGGCCACTTGAAGATCTTCCTGGGAAATGACGGATTTCAGCAACAGGAAAATAGCCTTAACCAAGATTCCGAAATGGTTTAAATATTCTTCCTTCAAGATCCCGTTTAAGCAAGGAATTCCATAAAAGAGCAGCCAGCATTTCCACTCGGAAGCCTTCCATTTGGCTTTTTCTCCAAAACTTCTCGGCCGCCGATGAATTTCATTCGATGGTTTGATTGTGGCGAGTCTGTCATTAATCTTTTTTAAAATATTTGGTTTTCCAATGTAGTATGTATGTCTACTTTCTAATTTAAACGTTGTCCACAAATCCCATAGTTGCCTAACGACTCCTAATATGACGCCGTGCATGTAATCCGGCGGTAACGACCATACAATATCAAAATGCGGCAAAAGTATCAGTTGGGAAGGCCCTTTAACACCTCTTGTGTATTGTGTGTAACTACTTTCAGCAACTTTTTCCAAGTCTTCTATGTGCGACTGTGCACTTCTTTCTTCTGACATCATGGTATTATCCTCGACTGGATATTTCACTTTTCTTTCCACAATTTGTCCTGGATGATAGCACCACGAACAACCATAATATCCATTAAATTGTACCCTATTTTGCAAAACGGGTCTTGCTACGGAATCGACACAACAAAATAAGGGGAGCGGTTTCAATTTGATCATTTTCCCTGTATTAGGATTCGATATATCAAGTCCATGGTGATGTAATTCTGTTGCCTGCATTACAAACGGCTTCACTAAAGTGTTCATTAAATTACTGCTTGGTTTTTTTTTACCAATCCAAATTTGTATTTTTTGTATCGTTCCTGTACTGGCAATTCATTAATAGTTACTTGAAGAGGCCACATTGACGACTTGGGCGAGTGAAATAAAGGCGCTCCATCGGTATTAAAGTAATAGGTAAAATCATAAGACACTCCGTTCTTCTTTAATGTCTTCAGTATCTCTCCATCATGTACGTCGCTGATGTCTGTTGTTGGCTGATGTTTTTTCATTATAGAATCAAATGATGATTTACTGGACAAAACCGACTTGAATTGGTAAGCCAAATCAAGCGACACAAACATGTTTTCTGATGAAGTTGAAAGTTTATGTTCTTTTTTTTTCTTGTGTATACACAGTGCACAGGACCGTACTCACCTAGTGTCCCTAAACTAATAGGTTTTATTATTGTTATTTAATTTCTATTTATTTTGGTACTTGCCACCCTATCTATCCCCCTTCTTCTTTCCTACCTTTAAGGCACATGGCGCTGGGCTTTTCCACTCATTTTTGCCCAGCAGGACAACATACCACCAGAGACGCAAGACACCATACATTCAAAACTAATCAATAAATTGTAAATAGGAGTGATTATATAGATACATGTAAAAATTTTCTTTTCTTAGCTTTAAGTTTAGAATGTAAATAGTTACAAATAAACGAGATTTTTATGTTATGTTATGTTATATCGTCTGCTTTCGCGAGGGTGCATACTCAAGGCCTGTCCTCAGGAAATACTCGAATATTTTTCGCACTCTAGGGCTGTTACATACGAATATTTAAAATATTTAAAAACCCGAAATACACAAAATAAAAGCATTTTTAACATTGACATTCAATGAGGTATTATTTACGATAACTTAAAATGTAACAGAAAATTTTTAATCCGAAAATGGAAAAGTTTTATTAAAATGTAGCAAAATTTTACGCATGCGAATTATATTGGTGCTCAAAGGGCGAAATCGAATTTCGTATGAATGTGAAAATATAACAAACAACTAAATTTAGAAGCAAGCTGTAGAAAAAAAAACAGCACAAAAGGTCTTGAAGATAGACGAAAAAATTTAAATAACCAAAGTAGCTAGTGCGTACGAGTTGGGATAAAGTGCAGCACATATACAAAATGAGAGTAGTATATTTTAATATTAGTGTTTCGATTACACTATCGAGCACGTGACTTAACGTTTGTTTGACATTTTTAGACAAAATTTAAATTTCGGGAGCTGGAACGTCTCCGCCCGAAACTAAATTTATAAGTGACGTTCGAAGACCGTCCAAGGCTAATATTCGAATATTGCCCTTGGGAAATATTCGAATATTGCCCTAAGGCAGATGTGCACTAGCATTTGTCTCCGCTCAGACAGCTCCCAATGCGACTCTCTGATTCGGCGGAAATGAGTAAAATATGACCCGAGGTTAATAATCACTTCAGTTTATTTTGCTTGGCCATGAAATCTGACATCCAACATTTTTATTGGTCCACTTTTGACAGATGACAGGTGAATTGAATAGTCAATAAAATTTTTCATTCCTTTAAAATCTTCGCTTGTACTTATAATGGAATAGTCATATATAATTTCCCATGTGCAGAGAATATTAGCGATCATTTCGTTCGATTACATATTTTTGATAACAATCGGCCCGACTCGCAGAGGAGGGCCGATTGCGATCGAAAATATGTAAGAGAACAAATGATAAGATAATATTCTGTGCAAAAGGGAAATTCCCATGACTATCTCCCAACGATTAATTTGCTTCGTTTTAAATTACATTTTCTTCTGCTTGATACAATATTGTGCAATATCGCCTTAGTTACCATATGTCATAACACACTAATATGTCCCAAGGGAAATATGAAACGTCATATCATATTGTCCCAGGCAAAATGTAAAATGTAATAATATTTCACCATAAAAATGTTTTATTTTTTAATTAAAGCAACAAAATAATTTATGATTTAACAGTTTTTGCATTTCTAACGCTATTTATCAGAACTAAAATAAAAATTGCAATTCTCAAAATTTCCGCTAAAGCGATTGCAACCAGATACAAATGATGAAGAATCTTGTTCGTCGATTCGAATTCGTCGATGAGACTGCCATTTCCTCAAGAGCATTCCGTTCAGTTGTAGTCTTGAACGATTTTCCAAAAACCGTCACCAAAGATTGCGATGACTGTGCTACACGCGATGCCATCATCGACACACCAGGAACCGTAACAGATGCTGCAGATGGCTCTCTTTCCGCACCAGCTATCATCTTCGCTACCTTATTGTTCTGTAACTTACTGTCAGCTAGATAGCCTTCCGCAACAGACGAACTTTTCCAACCACCGTGTCTCTTTAGTGTAGTCATTGAGGCTCCCGCATCGGCCACCAAAGTCGCGGATGTTTGTCTTCCACAATGGCCTGTATACGCTTTCGGATTATCCAAACCCAACCATTCAGCAACCTTACTCGGAATCTTTCCGAAAGTGTTTTTGCCGACAGGCTGAAGAGTACATTTATTATTTCGATAAGCCACGAAGAATCTAAGAACGCCTTGCGGACGCAACGCCGAATATTCTCTCACCAAACGAGCAGCACCCAGATCTTCTTCATCAATAATTGTAAATTTCCTATTTACATCATTCTTCGTCTTTAAAACTTTAATCACGATCACCGACCCACGATCTTCGATATCGGAAGAGAGCATATTTACCAATTCTTTCATTCTGCATGCGCCAAAAATTTCCATAATTAAAACGACCTTCAAAATTACGGATGTAACAATCTATTCAACAGAGAAAATCACAATAAAATTTTTACCTTATACATCAAAAAAATGTTATCAGCAGCTTCTCGCAAGAATTTTTTGAGTTGCTCTCGGGACAAAACCTCTGATTTCTTAGGAACGTATCCTTTATTTTTATTCTTCACAAATGCTTCAACTTCATCGAAAATTTTAACATCAGTTTTTTCCTTTAAATGTAGCATTGACCGTAGCATTGATAATTTTGGCCACAACGAGTTTGGTGAATATTTCTGCGACTATACGGATAGAATGAATTAGTCATACATACGTCAAAAATAACAAGAATCAGAGCAACATACCAAAACTTCAAAATACGCTAACAAAATACTTTCGTCGACACCATTCACCAATTTTTTTCTTTTCCACTCCTGAAAATCTTTAGTGTAATACGCTTTAGTGTAAACAGCTTTAGATTTTTCCGGAACCAAACATTCACGGGCTTTCGCCGCTTGAATTAGCACGTAATCTGACATTTCATCAATTTTATTTATGACAAGACCAGGAAATCAAAGTAGCCAACCATGATTTTTACAAACACGGCCCTTAGCAACGTTAGTAATCCAATAAATTCAAAAATTTACAATTCAATAATTTTTCATTTTCAGAACATGATTGTTTCAATCAGAAGAAAACTATTGATTACAACACGGAAAATATGAATATATTTCCCTTGGTTGTCTATACATCCCTCGGGCTTTGCCCTCGGGGTGTAAATAGCCAACATCGGGAAATATACTATTCATATTCCCCTAGTTGTAATAATAGCTATAATTTGTTTTATATTAATATAAAAAGAGTGTCGGCTATGACTTTGTTTATTACATCTTACAAATGCCTAGTTACCATTCGTTATTATTATAATAGTGACACGATTATTTTTATTGTAAATAAAGTAAGGATGAAAAATTATCGAAAATGATCGGTAATTCGTGCATATTACTAGTGATTGGTCGATTTCACTAGACAACTTAAATGTTCGCTAAATTGAAATCTTATTGGACTACATTTTTGAAATAAAATCTGGTGATTGGTGGACAGGTTAGTTATGACGTCAGAGGGAGATAGTCATATACAATATCCCCAGTGCATTCAAATTGTCGACAATTTTTTTGAGCTCACGAATGCGTTTGTTGCTTTTGAAATTTTCCCGACTCGAAGAGGAGGGAAAATTGCGGCAAAGCAACAAATGCATAAGTGAAAAGCGAAAAAAAATTGTGTACTAATTTGAAATGCACGAGAGGATATTTATTTAGACTATTTCACGAATAAAATAGGAGGTTAATATAAATAATTAATTAAAAGTAAAAATCAATGTATCGTTGATTATGTTGTTTTAGTCAAGGTAACATAAAACAATCTTAATTATAAAGATGTCGCACGGTAAACGTTTTGGTGCAAATAATTTGCAAAATATTAAGAACGAAATTGAGAATCTGGTACCAACAAATACAAAAAAATGTAAATCATCAGTTTGGAAACAATTTAATAAGTTTTGCTTGGAGAAAAATTATAAATTGCAACAAGATACAACAATGGAAAATCTGGCGCTCATATTGGTTGATTGGGGTTATAATATGCGCAAAACCGATGGAAATGATTACAAAGAACGAGTTGTAAAGCACATGTGGAATACGGTTGCAAAATTAATACAAGAAAAATATTTTTCTGAATATAATATAAATGTCAATCCGTTCAATGATATGGTATTTAAAGGAGCTAGAGATGCACGAGATGCAAAAAGAAAAGTATTACAAATTCAACCAGAAAAACGAAAAGTTAGTTCAGCACCAATTGCATTTCAGGAATATGAAGAAATATTATCAACTTTTGATGAAGACTGTCCATATGGCTTACAAAAAAAATTTTTTCATGTGGTTTCATATGAATTAACGTGGAGAGGAGGCGAGGCTGTAAAATGTTTAGTACAATATTTTAAAATTGAATTAAATAATGCCGGTATTGAAACTGGACGGATTGAATACAATCCAATTTTTGAAAAAACTGCTCAAGGAGGTGCACAACGTTTAGCCGATAGCAAGTGGTTAATTCATAATTCTGTCAATCCCGAAAGATGTCCTGTGCGGTATAAATTTCTATTTAAATAATTTTAAATTAACTATATATCATCTTATTCATAGATTATTTAAGAAAATGATGGAGAAACGAACAAGTAATATAAAAACTGATCGTTTATTTCTTACTGTAAACAAATCGTGGAATGAAAAAAACTCTTTGGGTTTTTTCAAAAGTAGTCCTGTAGGACGCAACGAATTGTCCAAATGGACTAAATTATCTGCTGAAAGCATAGGGTTAGATACTAAACGTGTTAAAATCACAAATCATTCAAATCGTGTCAGCGCTGTATCGCATCTAGCTAAAGTTGGTGTTGGTGAACATCAAATTTCTAAAATCACGGGCCATAAAAATGCTTCGTCCATCAAATCCTATTTGCAACTAGATGAAAATCACCATAAGATGTTAATTCAAAACATGCGAAATATTCCAGTTGAAAATCAAACTTCGAGTTCTTCCTTCATTTCCCATGAGCAGATACAAGAACCAGCATCAACCAGTATTACATCTTTGGAAACCAAACCAATTATTCATTACCATAATTGTACTTTCAGCAATAATTCAAATTGTAATTTTTCTTAAGTGTTATTTGAATTTATAAATCTACAAATTAAACAATTTGTAGAATTATAAATTTACACAATTAAAATTTGAGTTACTGCTGAAAGTACAATTTTTTTCAAGTTTATTAAGTAGGTACATTATGTATTATTGAAATGTTGAAGTTAATAAAAAAAATTGTCGATTATATTTGCTTTAAAATAAATTTAAAAAAATTGTCGCTGCAATTCGATTGCTATTGGTTGAATGTTTCGTTGTTTTTTCATTCCATTGGTCTAATGACAGCTGAGTGAAATAGTCGCTGCAATTCACCACTAGTGGAATATTCGCTGCAGTTCATTTTGATTGGCCATGTAATCTCACATCAAACATTTTTATTGGTCCACTTTTGACAGATGACATGTGAATTGAATAGTCAATTGTATTTTTGCTACATAACTGAATTTACCCCTCAGGTGGATGTCAGTATTTTACCTTGCCTTATATATTTTATTTTGTTTACTGTTATTATAATCTTCAATTATATAACAGCTTATCTTGATCATTATGTGTACGTTCTATCTAAGACTAGTGAATTAATTAAACATTGTCGCCAACATCTTTCTTTCTATTTGTGTTTTTACTATAAGACGACTCTTCGTTTCTTTAGGTTTTATTAGTATTGACTGGCGTCCACATAACATCAAGTCTGCTGGACTTGTTCCATTAAGCGGTACATATACACGCGGCAGTTGCTAGAGGAGGCTGCATGGTTAGTGTTGTTAAACTTCGCCCTGGTGCAGTTTATACAGCTTAGTTTTTCGGAATTATTTTGATTGGTACAGTCTGGTGAATTATGTTCCGTAGATGAGCAGTACATACATATTTGTGCTGACTTGCAGAATTTACTCGGGTGGCCAAATCTTTGACACTTATAACAGCGTGTCAGGCTAATATAGTCGCTTACGAAATAACTTCTCCACATCATTCTGGGTCGTCCTTCCTCGGTCATGGCTTTCGATACGGCTGGGTGTAGATTTGCTATCCAATTTGTGGCAGGTCTCCCTTGCGATCTAACGAGATTAAGGACCTTGAGCCAGCCCTCTCCTGCCTTTTTCGTGGCTGCACCAAAGTTGTTTTTAATTCCTTCAATAACTTGTTCTTTCGTGATATGTTTGTCTACACCCTGTATAAACACTGATGGACAGATTGCAGAGGGTTCTTTCGCTATTAGTTTCGCCTTGTCCAAATGTGGGTTTCCAATTAAGTTTCTTACTGAGCTGCATGTGGATTCAATTAAAACTCCATTATTTTTTATATTCAGCACTCGATCCGGTTTGATTTTCAGGAGGTTCAATGGGATTCCAGTTAATTGAGTTCGTGTTTCCAATGATGATTTTGATTCGTTTCCTTCAGTTGGGTAAACTAAGATTTTGTGTTTTTTATTGCTTTGGTTCGTCGTGTTTGTGGTGGTTGACTTGTTCATAACTGCTGCCAAATAGTCCCTAAGTGGGTTTTGTTTCGGAGGTATTATCGGGGTTTCATCTGCTTTGGGTGGGGTGGGTAAGGGTCGGAGATTTAGCCTTGGCATTGGTTTTGGTGGTTGAGCTGCTGTTGTTACTACCTTCTTGATTTCTTTTAGTTCTTTTATTATGTTGGGTCCTATGGTTGGTTGGGGTGCAGTATTAATTTTATGGCTTTCGTTTAGTAATGTGGTCGCGATTTACACACATTTTATAATTTTTTTCCAGTTTTAATAGATCTTCCAGAGCTTTATCTCTAAGACGGAAGTTACACGATCAATCTAGCGTCAATCTTACCAAGATCATGGACTGAACTGATGCTAGATTGATCGTGTAATGCGTGGATTGACGGCAAAATTACAGACTGATGGAATATTTTGATTTGGGTTGTTGAACGCAGCCAACCTTTTACAGTTGAACGCAGCCACTAACTTTTGCGAGTCGCTTTTGCGTCGACGCAGAAGAAAGAGAACAGATATAGTACGACAAGCAACAAGTCGTTGATTTTGTGCGGTGCTAAATTTTTCTAGCAAGTTGTTCTTAATCATTTTATCTTTTGAAATCCTCATTGTGGATTCGAGGTATTTGATCACCCGATTGATGTACGTTTATGTAAGGCTGTTTACCAAGTGGGTTTTGTTGAAAACCGCTGTGAGATTTATTATCCCGATTATTCGATCCAACATCTGGATTCGCCATTTTGAGACCTGTAAAATCACCTCGAGGATTCGTTTCTGTTTTATGGAAAATTCATCGAGAGGAACCGTTCCACGTTCGAATTCGATTGCTTACACCTATATATTGAAGAACCGTAATTTAGTATCTCCAACTTTATATTACTTGAATTTTGTGCATGCTAGTAGCTTAAATATTTTGCCCTTGAAAAGCTTAGATTGTTTGCTGGCTGTAGTTTTGATTGTGTCTGCTGGGGTAGCTCACAGGCGGATCCAGGAAATTACCATAGGGGGGGCGACAACATAAAAAATTTTTAAATAAAAAAATAAAAAGTAGTATGATAGCAATTTCAAAAATAGTTGCAATATTTATATTTGCAGAACATTTGTGTTGAGATTTACTACTTTGTGGTTTACTGTCTTGATTTTCAATTTCTTGAATTTTGTGCTTCTTTACAATCATATTCAGGTTACTGTCAGTTAACCACAACCACGAATCGAGCCGCGATTTTTTCTCTATTAGAAAGAGGACAATTTTCAGAGCATTCTGAGACAGCACTTCGATGTGGATTATCCATTAGTTTTCGAGAAAACGGCATTTAAAAATCAAAATTTTACATGCATTTTACATAGGGAATTGATTCGCTCCCGAGTTTTATTGACGGTGCGTGCGTTCTGATATAGTCTTAGTGTTGGCAGTCAGACGCCATTGTGATACCGTACGGTACCCATCGACCGTTGCTAACGAGTTTCACCCCTTACGAGTTTCACCCCTTACGAGTTTCACCCCTTTCGAGTTGCACCTTTGGTGAGTTTGTGGTACTAGAGGGATGTTTTTAGCGAGTCAGCGTTCGTCAAAACGGCGTGTAGCGCCCGGAGCGGAGGGGAACGGAGCGGCTGGTAGCGGAGCGTCGGTTTTGACGAACGCAACCAAGGCAATCGAGATTCTAACCTAAAAACGAGTTCTGCGTTTATTTCTTAAATTATTGCATAATGTTGCGTAATATGATGGGTGCGGTTACAAGCAAGGGGTTCGATATGCACGTTGTGCACCGGATCATGTCACAATCGCGTCTGACTGCTAACACTAAGACTATATCAGAACGCACGCACCGTCAATAGAACTTTCGTGTTAATGAATTCCCTATGTAAAATGCATGTAAAATTTTGAATTTTCAAATGCCGTTTTCTCGAAATCTAATGGATAATTCGCAAAATTTCTTTTTTTAATATACTCAGAAAATTGTCCTCTTTCCTATAATGCAGCAATCGCGGCTCGATTCGTGGTTGTGGTTCCCTGACAGATCCCCATATTCAGAGTGGACTGACCCGGACACCGTTTCATTTTCAAGATTCTTAATTACCTATATAATAGATATACGGTTAATGTGAATCTTTAAATCTAATGTCTGCTTACGTAAAATCAAGTTCAAATTTAATCAATGATTAAAATTTTCTAAAAAACTTTTAAATTGTTATGAAATTTAATTTATTGTATGTACAGGGTTTACCAATACGACGTTTGTTTTTCAATAGGTGCATATTTGGATATTTTGACAGTTCTGACATTTATGTTTTTGACATATGTTGTCATGTTCAAAAGTGATTAATTAATTTGATAAAAATAATTGTTTAATTTTTGTAAATATTTTGTGTTGTAAATAATTTTAATCGTCCTGTATCATATTTTTAATTGTTAATAATTTTAAGTTGGTATTATTTATTGTTAAGTTTGTAAATTGAAAAATGTGGAGGAGAGCTTATGATGGCCGACGGCCGAGCGAGCGGACGTGTGTTTGTCCGTTCCAATTCGATTTAAGTTTTTAAGTTAATTTAATTAAAGTTTGAGTTTAAGTTTTAAAAGGTTTTTATTTAATTAATTTAAAGAAGAGTCTCACATGTTAAATAAGAAATGGATGGCCCGGAGAAGATTTAAGTTTTATTTTAAAGTTCCATTTAATTTTACAATTTTTTATAATTTGAGACAAGCGGGTCATCACATTTAATTGGCGCCCAACCCGCGTGGCATGTGTCAGGTAACGATTTTTCCAAAACGACCTGAACAAGGAACCTACTTTAGACCATGAGAAGTTAATTTAAAACAATAAGAAAGATGTAACAAAAATGTGCATAAAAGTGAACAAATGTGGCGAAACAACAAAGGTGTTCATTAACAAATGTGGCTTAAAAGCAAATGTGGTCGACAAACAAAGGTGCGTTATTGAAAACATTTAAGCAAATTTTTATATCACTCATCTTTAAGAAGAGTGCGAATTATATTTCGAGGGGTTTATTTCCGAAATAATGAGTACGTTACATCTCGAAGAGATGATACCAATTTTATGAGTTTAATAATTCAAATTACCGCATCATTCCGTTAAATGCCGATTCTGTCTACATCTTTGCAATACTTCCGACTTTTCTAATGCCAACTCTGACGAGCATCTTTGTCAATTACTACCAGGTCAATGTGTCTCCAGGCCAGCTTAAGTAGTGAGTAATGTATTATCTTTAAAGTGACTTAGATATAGTAGTGCGTCATTAGTGTACGTCAATTGCATATCGAAGGATCCTAGAATTTGGGCCGGATAATTACCACAGCGTTTATACCAGATTTTATCAGCGGCTACCAATTCGCCTGTAGCGATCCAAATATCGATGCCGTATTTTATATTTGCGAACTATGAAAATTATACCGTTTTCTGATATTAATTTTTGTACCGAACATTTTTAATTTTAAGTCATAATGCATGCAAGGTGTCGACACTATCTCGTAGCATTTAATTATTTTACTGTAACTGCCGATTTCGCCGAACATTGAGTCATCATTAAATTTTATATTTTGTTTTACATTGTGTTTAATTGTCTTATGTATTTCTTTTCAGAGGTATTTATTTGTAAAGTGAGCTTACCGACACACTTGACCGTTATATGAGCTTGGATTGATACTCGTAGTCATTTATCCAATTACGGTTTAGTTTTCCGCCTCACGACCCTGAGGAAGTTTGATGCAAGCTGAGCAGCCGGAAATCCCTCTTTTTTAAATTCAAGTTTTTTTAAGCAAATTTTTATTTTCAATTAATTTTTCATTTAATTTACTTTTTAAGGAAAAGACCTACGTATCAATTGATTAATAACGAATTATGTATTTTCACCATATATGAACATGACGTACTATATGTAATTTGCCCGACCACAAATATGAATATTGAAATGACAAACAAAAATGACAAAAAGCTAACCACAATGTGTAAACTGAAATTATATGACAATGATTTACAAATTATAAATTTTTAAACTGCTCTGTGTTTAAAATGTGTTCGCTTTGCGTTTCTCCTGACTCAATTTGCTACTGCTCAAGTTCATTCATCATTACTAAGGAAATACTACGACGTTTGGGTAATGTCTTCGTGGTGTAGGTTACGACGGAGGTCCTAACGTTTAGACAATACGGCATTTCGAGTGTAGTGGCCACCATTATAGCGCTTAGGAAGGTTAGGGTCATTGATGAGAGAGATAGTTACTATAGATGTTGAACTCCCACCAATTTTTGTGACCAAGTAATAGTTCATACCTTCATCACGAGAAGCGCTGCTAATGGCGCAATAAAATCGGCGGGAATTTAAATAATATACATTATTCCGATAAAATATTTTACGCAACTAAAAATGTGCACCTCAAATAGAAATATTACAGGAAATTACTCCTAGAATAAAGAAGCCAATTGATAAATCAAAGAAATCAATTTTAGAATAAATTCTTTTCCAATCCAACTATAAAATTTTGTCAATATTGTAAGTTCCTATCGCGTATGCACTATCAAACACTTGTGCTTAAAATACAAACAACTTGCAATGAATTTTAATTCGGTCAATATACTCAAATTTGTAATTACATGAATCGTGATCATAATTATGATCAATCAAAAAAATAATTTAATACTGTAGTACTCAAAAAAAATTGTCAAATCACCAAATGCTATAAAGTTAATAAAATCACTACAATAATATATCAAAAACAAAAAAATGAATGATATTACATCAAATAACTACTTTAAAAAAAGGCCCCACGTCGCGGCGTCATTTGTATAACCTTAACTTACTCAAGTTTCGGTTACCCCAATGCCGGCCGGTAGCTCTGTTGGTAAATTGGAGAGCGAGTCGTAGGTTCTTACTAAAGTTATAAAGCAATGTAGGAAAAAAATTATTGTCGTTGTATTTCTAAGGCGCCACTGACTTAACTTGACAAAAAAAAAACTGAGTGATGGAATATGTCCTTAAGCCAGAAAGGATTTATCATATATTAAGTAACAAAAATTTAAGTTTATTCAAAAAAAAAAAAGAGGTTAAATGGTTGCCAAAAACAGAAATTTGGTCTAATCAAAAATAACAGCAAAAGTTACCCAATTCGCTAATAGCTATTCGCCTATGGTTTTCATTTATCATTTGACACAAAAAAATTAAATGTAGGCAAACAAAATGCAAGTTAGGTCGAATTTTATAGATGAAAAAAACAATTTCAGTTTAGTATAAACTTTGATTTATGTGAGTAGTAAATATTATGTTGTCCTATTTTTTCCTACAGATGACCTGACAACTTGATAATCACGTGTATTGGAACCAACTAGTTCTCTTGTAAAATTAATAATTTCAAGTATACGACCTGTTAAAAATTCTTGAATCGGTATAATTGAACTGTTGTGGATCTTCAATATTGACAATTCAGAAACCTGGTTGTAAAAATAATGTAACTCCAAAAGTATCAATGGTTGCTCCAACAAAAACCATCAAACAAAAGTAAAACGAATAAGGACTTTCCACTAAGTTACGAGCCACTTCAATTTTATGTATTTAAGCTGAATACAATAACTAAATGATGATTCGCATTTCCATAAAATAAAAACTCAATCGAGAACCTGAAAGGGAAGCAAGTGACTAACCAACAAAACAAGGCACAGAGTGATAAATTACCTGATGTTCGGTTCTCTGGAATATATTTAAAGTTAACTATAGTTTTCCAAAATTTAGTGCTGGTTAACTCAACGAAGAATAGACGGAAAGTGAAGTCTACGACTTCCCTGCTATCGCTAAGTCGCGCGCTTGCTCAATTGACACCAAGATAGTTATTAAAACAATTTATATACAAGGCGGTGTAAAAATAATTGTTACATTTCTTATACCAACTTGATAAACTATTTTTTCTTTTCAAAAATGAAACAAAGTGAAAAGCAGCGTATAATTTAATACAAATTTTAATTATTTGTTATTTACTACCTGATTGTGAATAAAATAGTATACATACCTCGGTGTCAAGCTTCATTCCAGCGTCGCGCTTATAGTTGACTTCGCCGAAGTCAACTAACTGGCGCTCGGCTGTAATGAAGCATTTTCCACCTCGGCATGTAATATACTATTATACATTCCACCAGTTTTGTTAAAATTCGGACACGTCTCTACTGAAACTACATTTTGAGTACCTAAATACCTAAGTTGTTTCTCAAATGTCCCGAAATTGCGGACCCCCAAAGTTAGATACTATATCATGGGAACCCCCGAAAACAGTTCCGTTACAAAAATAAAAAATATAGCAACTACTGTGTTTTTTAAATATGTAATTATTATAAACAAACGTCTTCAATTTCGCAGCGAATTAAGAGTCAGACAAAACCTGCTTGCACTCTGAGCAGCTCTCTTCGACATAAGCGCTGATTGTCGGATCTGATAATAAGCAAGCAAGTTGCCTGCTTTTACTCTGTGCGTACCTTAAGGGTGTTGGCTGATTGATTACTGAACCGCTCAACTCAAATTTTGCCACCAAACGTGGAATAGCCAACTGGGAAGGACGACCGTGTACACCGTAAAGTGGACGCAACACGCGCATCGTTGTCACAATAGAACATCTATTTTGATAATGAAATTTTATGATTTGCATGCGTTCTTCGACGCTGTAACTTGACATGATAATTTGTCAATTATCATTGAATAAAAACACCAAGTTTGACATATGCAGCTTCAAAAATATAGCCGCATTGATTTGTTAAAATCTAGGCGTCCTTAATGTAAACCCTTTATAATACAAAATTAAGAACTGTTTTGAATGCTTTGCAATTTTTTGAAGTATTAAAGTAAACTTTATTTTTTCGGTTTTCTTTTGTTAGCCGATGATTTTCTGTTGTAACCGAGTGGTGTATGTGATGGTGATGGATGAGGATTATTCACTAATTTTGCATTTAACTTAAAATTCCTTTATTCTAATGTAACATAAAAGTAACCTGTACATAATAGCCATATTCTTGGTTCCATTTTTAATACCAACATGAAATAATAAATATTTACAAAATATATACATGGTAATACAACACTTATCAGGTTCTCAAGTTCTCGACCTGAACGTCGTAATGTAGGACCTGCAATTTCCTCCACTGTAGGGAGATCTGTTTGTTCCTATACAGGAGGTGTATTTGTTGTTTTTTTTTCCTCTTTCCCTTCTACGTTAACCACGTAAAAGAGGCGTATATTGCTGCGAATTGATACAGCGTTACATTGTATATAATATTATATACAATATTAAAAATAACTTAAATATAACAATAAAATAAATAATTAATAAAGTGAAAATATAACAATAAAGTAGTAATTAACGAAATAAAATTATTTGAATAACAATAGGAGATTTAAAATGAAGATATAACAATAAAATAATGTGATTAAAATTAAAAGTAATGATATATCAATAAAAGTAACTGAGAATAACGAAAACAGTAGTGACGGATTAAAATAATTTAAAATATATGTATGTAGTCTTGTAGGTAGAATGTCGGTTTGGTTATTTTAATTTATTTTAGTTAAGTGTTATCAAGATAGATGTAGTGGTCTATAATTTATTTATCGCTGTCAGTGTCATAATTTAATTTTATCTTGTGATATGAAAATAGATGTCATTTTTGGATAAATATTTTTTTGTCAATGTTAATGTCAGTCGAGGTAATTTAAATTATTTTAGTCTTGTAGATAAAATGTTCAATAACAGCAGTATTGAAGTGGTCCAAATGATATAAAATTTGTAAAATATATTTATTACGAATATTATAACGAATAAGTATATCTTTTCAGAAGCTAATGGAAAACAAATCAATCCTAAAGTAACCAAACGATTCACTCACGAAAACGCAAGAGAAAAGAATAATTAAGATAATGAAAATGTAATGATTAAACGTTAAATGTTTTTAATGTATTGATTATATGTTTTATAAAGACTATGAATGATTTTTTAAGAGCTGGAAATTTAGCTAGTTTTAAAAGGTTATAAGGCTCAATATTATGAAAAAGGCATGCTTTTTCGTGTTTGAATCGTCCGATCGCATATCTTGGACAGGAAGTCAATAAATGATGCATAGTCTGCCTACTCTTTGGATCACAGGGGCATTCCTCAATAGGACTGATCTTAAATCTATAAAGATAAGATCTTGCATACGAGTGTCCCGTCAATACCTGTGTTAGCTCGAAGGAAGTTTCAAAGGCGTCTCTGAATAAACCGACATCCCGAATTCTAGGCAAAAACTCCCGAGTGATCGAGCCTTGAACTGCGTCCTTGTATTCAGTTTCCCAAATACTCTTCATTTCAAGACGGATCTCCCATTTTGCATAGCTCAGTGGAAATTCGTTGTAAGCGCTGCGACAGTGAAATGTTGCAGCATCTTTGGCGCAGAGGTCAGCAACTTCATTTCCACCAATTCCGCAATGAGCTTTAACCCACACGAACGATATGACGGTTTTGTTTAAACGTTTAGAGAAAAGTGAATGGAAGTAACTAACGGTATTGTGCTGTCTCTGTTACGAATAGAAGCGAGAGAAGATAGGCTATCGGAGAATAAGCACGCAGACTGTATTCTCCTGGGGGAAATCCATTTCAGGGCCTCATCGATTGCTTAAAGTTCGGCTTGAAACACACTACATGACTTGTGCAGTCGAAATTTGTGTGTACCTTGCCGACCCTCATGATAAATGACTACCGATGCGCCGACTTCCCCACCTTCCAACTTACTTCCATCCGTAAAAATGGCAGCAGATACCGCTTCGCTTAATCGATCGACTTCTTCCGAGTCAACTACTTTCGTGAACTCGATCGTTTGTCTTTGACAGGGATGCAACATCTCTGCCGGCGACGTACGACCCTGTAGTATGACGTCATCAGGAAGTCGATCAAACGTTCCACTCACTTTTACTTCTTCTATCTTAGCAACTTCCTTCACCTTGAGTTCGATGGGGGTAAACCCAGCGAGAGCCAAAGCAGATATTGCCGAAACTGTTCTAAAACCTCGTATGGCCCTAATGGCGAATACCCTTTGAAAAGAACGTAACCAACAACGCACATATTTGTATTTAAGCGCTCCACACCATATATTAGCCCCATAGGTCAAAATGGGCTCGACGATAGAATGGTATATAGTCTCAACGTTTTCTGGGTGAATACCCCACGTTGGACGCACATATCTACATAAATTTAGAAAAATTTTGTTACATTTAGCTATGGCAAATTTGACATGCTCTGTAAATTTCAAATGTTGGTCCAAAATAATACCTAAAATTTTAATAAAAGGTTCAAATTCTAGTTTTTTTGTTCCGAAATAAATACTTGTTAATTTAGATTTTGGTGTGAAGGCTATCGCTTGAGTCTTTATTTAATTTAATTAAATTAAATACAATTTCAAATATTTGTTTAACAGCTTCTTATTAGAGCAAGTACTCGCTTTCGATATCACTTGAATAACTTTTGTCGACCTAAGGCTAAAACTGACCGACCATCCTCCCCCTACATTCCAGTTTTCCCTTACTCTTAACACCTCTCGGTTTCTTTACACTGCCACAGATGGCGCTTTGAAATCTAATCAGTGCGGTGCCTGTAACTTTAATAATAGCGGCAATTCAAATGTAATGCTAATATTACAATAGGATGTGTGGTAACGTATTATGTAAATTTAAATAAAATTTGTAAGAAGAGTAGTAGCATATTATATCTGAAAAAGTTTAGTAAATATAAATTTCGAAAAAAAAATATATTTTTATAAAATAAATTTTTTTTAACAGAAGGATAGGATGTGTGGTAACGTAACAATATTGTTATTTTGCTGCACATTCAATATTCATATATCAAGGAAGCCAACGTGTGATGACCCCTTGGTATGTGATGAATAAGTAGTTAATATTACAATATTATATTAATAAGTAAAATGTAGATTAGTTGAGGTGTAGAGGAGTAGTAGTAAGGATGTCGACGAAGTAGGTTAACCTACAATGTAGTTTAAGTGTACATATAATTAAGTGTAAACATTAAATATATCTAAATTGAATTATCGGTACGAAAACACATGCAAAATTTCAGATCAATCGTGCGCAAAAAAATTTGCTAAATTTTTTTTTTAAATCCTCGTTCAAGCGATAGTCTTTCCTAATATACCTCGAGTTGGGCATATTTCTGAGACAATTTGTTCGCGCTGCCTACACGCGTGTTTGTTGCCCTTAGATAACTGCCCGCGCGCAAGCGCTTGGGCAGTTTTCGCGCAACAAACACTTGTTTGACAGCTTGAACAAATTATCGGAAATATGCCCAGCTCTTGGTATATGTATTACATACGATAATAACATCGAAAAAATTAGTAAATCATGCATTAATTGTTGTAAAATTGTTGTAAATAATCCACGTAAAATAGAAATACATCCTTGGGAACGACCAAAATTACCTTTTGAAAGAATTCATGTGGATTACGCAGGTCCTTACGCTAATACATATTTTTTTATTTGTGTAGATGCCTATACGAAATGGCCAGAAATTTTTGCAACTACAAATACTAATACGTCCACTACAATTAAATTGTGCAAAGATATATTTTCACGTTACGGAATACCAAATATTTTAGTTAGCGATAATGGAACACAATTTTGTTCGTCGAATTTCAAAAATTTTTAAAAGAATACGGTATCTAGGTACCTTACATAAACGAACAGCGGCGTATCATCCTGCTACAAATGGTCAGGCTGAACGATATGTTCAAACTTGAAAGCAATCGCTCAAATCTATGCAGAGTACCAAAGGTTCAATACCCGATAACCTAAATAAATTTTTATTTCAATATCGTATTACACCCCACAGAATTACAGGTGAATCTCTATTCTCTAGCTAAATTGATGTTTGGTAGAGAATTACGTTCTAAATTGGATGTTTTATTGGAAATTCCAGACAGCCGTGATATTCCTTCAAATATTGCAAGTACAATTAAAATAAGTAGAACTCTTTCTGTGGGAGAGAGAGTGCTTGTGCGACACTATATGATTCCATAAAGTGGAAATTTGGCTGTCAATAAAATATTAGGTAAATTACATTATTTAATTATGCTTGATGATGGTTGGTTAGTTCGACGTCATATAAATCAATTAAAGAAAGCTGATTTTAATTTGCCTAAACTAGATCAAAATTTAGGTTTACCATTTGAAAATACAAACTTACAATCTGAATCTACATTACAAAACTACAACAATTTTCCGATTCAAAACAAACGATCGACTTTAACAACAAATACAAAGACTTCTAAACGCACTTTACTACACTGTATGTCGCTCCTGCTTTATTCAGATATTGTTGAGTGTTTTACTAAATATTTTATTCAAAATTGGATCCGCAAAATTCAAGTAGAAGAAGAGCTTTAGATAGATATAAAAAAAATCAAGAAATTCGGCCATTTTTTTGAAAAATTATGGAAAACCAGTTTTGACATGTGTCAAAATCCAAAGTTGCACAAAGTTCAAATAATAGCGATAAATAACGTTCTAGAAATATAAAAAATATATTTACAATATACAAATAATATCTAGGATATAGAATATTGCATATTTTGGCCAAAAATTGGAAAATCTAAATTTAATTTTTGACGTTTAGAAAATTTTTACAAAAAAAAACGATTATTTTAGGAATAAATTTACATTATATAAGGGCCGATCTTTTCATATTTAATTTAAACGTCAAGTAGTTACTTGACGTTTACTTTACTTGAGCTTTTTAATCGTTGATTAGGACATTTGGATCTTTTCATCGAATTTTATACAACCAGTAACTACTTGAAGTATATGACGGTTGGTATTATATTTAAAACTAAAATTTAGCGCTGATTTGAACTAATAACCATAGATGAGAGAAATAGTTTAAAAATTCAACTTAAGGCGCTGAGATTTTACCACTGGCCAGGGATGGCGCTGTTAATAAAAAAAATTTGAATTAAAATTTTTTAATTTGGCAAAGTTGTAAAGTAAGTTAAGTATTAATTAAGGAAAAGTTTCTATTAATTATTAGTGAGTTTGTGCACGGTTAATTTGCGTAAACTCCCTAATTTAATTTAAAATGTAAAATTTTTAAATATTTTAGGTTACCTTAGAAAAGCGAGAAAGAAGTGAAAATTTTACATCTCAAGAACAACGATAACTAATAATAATTAATTGTGTAGAATTAAGGTACACGTCAGTGGTCCCAATTTCAAATTTTTGGATGAGTTTAGTGTCAAGCGTTAGAGCATCGTTTGAGCTTTAATGAACTTCCATTATTTTGAGCCTCAAAGGTCGCAAAGCTATTTGCAAAAATCTACTGGGAGGGCTGCAGGTTCACATGAAATTGAAAATAAAAAAACTGATGCAGTTACAACACAGCAGAAAAATGATGTTTGGAAAAGCGTTGCAATTCACTTTAATTCACAATTTACAAACAAAATACGAACAGTAAAATCAATGAAGATTAAATACGAAGGAATCAAAAGGTTATTAATGAAAAAAGATGCACAAAAAAAACAAGAAATTTTTAAAACTGGCGGAGGAACTGTAGAAATTCCCAAGTATACCTATTATGAGGAAAAATTGATAAAATTTTTGGGTGTTATATATATTTACTACTTCTATTTCTTCCAATTGCAACAATTCTTCAATTTCAAAAATTTTTGATTCAACTTGTAAAATAATTAATTAATAATATATTCCAATTTTATAAATATAATGTATAGTTATTAACAAATGTAATAATTATATTTCACTTTGATTCAAATTTTATAAACATGTTATAAAATTACTAAAAACGTCATTATATTTTAAACTAGTAGAGTAACTATGCGGGTCCCATGACAGGAAGTAAACATGGTCCGGATTCCATGACAAATCTCCATAAGATTTAACATGGGAGAAATTTAACTATTTTTACATCCGGTTTGGGTAAAGGTGTGCCAAAGGTGATAAAGGTGTACAGGTGACAAAGGTGTACAGGTACAAAAGGTGTACAGGTATGAAAGGTGTACAGGTAAAAAAGGTGTACTGGCACAAAAGGCGTGGAAGGTGCGACCCCCAGGTGCGACCCCCAGATGCGACCCCCAGGTGCGACCCCCAGGTGCGAACCCCCAGGTGGGACCCCCAGGTAAAGGAAATGTGAAATTCACGATGATGTTGATCATATGACTCAATTAAAAAAGTTCGTTATTTCATAGGTCATGCAAAGTTCAGACAAGTTGACTCAAGCAGTCTAATTAAAAAAAGGTCGTTAAGGGTGAAATTCATCGTTTGATGACGTCGGTCATATGACTCAATTTAAAAAGTTCGTTGTTTCATAGGTCATGCAAAGTTCAGACAAGTTGATGCAAGCAAATTAAAAAAGTCCGTTAGGTCACCGGATGTGGACCCCCACCCCAAATTAAAAAAGATATAAATGCAAAGTTTTTGGATAGATATAATATTCCAGTGCGTCAAGGCATCGAAGTTAAATTATTAAAATGGAACCGTTAAACAAAAAACTCAAAGTTGATGAAGCAGATAAAAGTGCCGATGTGAAAAAATGTAAACATCAGGAATTAGTGTATAAAACGACGTACATTCTCAACAAATCTAAAAGCAAGTTGATCGAAATAGGGTTGGAACTCGAAGAATTTAATATTGGAATCAAATTGATTGATGCCAAAGGATTTGAGATTTACTTAACCAAAGACGAATGGGATATTTTGGTTAACTGCAAGGCGCACATTGAAAGATATTTCGAACAAAGAAATGATCAATCTGAGTTTATTCCGATATTTACAAGTTATGGAATGTCAATAGAAGCCTCAAGTTTAAATGGAATATTACTATTGAAAATTTCGAAAGAAGACAGGTGGATGCATTTTGGAAAAGTTAGTTTTACACATCTATTTGGAATGGTTCAACTAATTCAAATACGAATGATAAATTTAAAAAATTTAAATTTTAAAACATATTTGGAAGAAACTGTATATTCATGTATGCAAATAGGCGGGGATATGTTGGATAATATTCGATATATAGCGCGACCAACCGATACCGAGCT
The DNA here is from genome assembly GCA_947369205.1 of Cantharis rufa. Classification (NCBI taxonomy): domain Eukaryota; kingdom Metazoa; phylum Arthropoda; class Insecta; order Coleoptera; family Cantharidae; genus Cantharis; species Cantharis rufa. Next base: position 26,734,056 of record OX376304.1, read on the forward strand.
CAGTTCTGAAAATTTGTATTGTCTTAACGAAATTTTGTGTATCCATCCAAATATTATAACTGAAGTTGTGCATAAATTATTTTATTAAAATGGCTGAATTACATCATACGTTTTTTACTATCGACATACAAGGATTTAATGTGCCTGAATTTACGCCCAAGGAACTGGCGATTTGTGATGGTGAAACTATTAAACATTATATTTTTAAATCAAAGTGTCTTTTTCGTGAACTTGATACCAAATGTCAACAACAGGTACGCTGGTTAGAAAACAATCATCATGGATTGCCTTTTAATTCGGGCTCAACGGATTTAAAATGCTTTAATGAAATTGTAATTCAGGAAACCGAAAAAGCTGATGCAGTATTTTGCAAGGGGGCTCAAAAAATTAAATTTCTTAAACCAATTTTGGGTAATAGAGTTTTTGATCAGCTTGAAGATGAAGAAGAAATGGAATGCAAATTTTATTCAGAAGCACCTTTATGTAATAACCATAGTAAACGTAAAATATGTATTTGTTCGATAAATAATTGTATTAAATTGTATGAAACGATTAATGATAACAATGCTGTAGTAAAAAAATATAATATTTGTAATAAATGAAATTATTTTAATATTGAGTTTTCTTTTTTGTATCTATGGGACAGGTAGTTTGTTATAAAGGTGATGCAGTATGTTTATTTAAGTTGATAATAAATGAAATTATTTTTAATCTTGAGTTTTTTTTTTGTGTCTATATAAGCATTAGCAAAGTACTATGGGACAGGTAGTTTGTTATAAAAGGTGATGCAGTATGTTTATTACTTATCTAAGCAATTACTATATGAAGAACATGGGTGTATATACAGAAGAAGAAGATCGCCTATTTTCTTTTAGAGATTGGAAATACCCCTGCGTAAATTCAAATGAGTTGGCTAAAGCTGGATTTTATAATTTAAGAAATGGTGATAGTGTGCGGTGTGCATTTTGTTCAATCGTTATTGGCGATTGGAAAATTGGTGACGATCCTATGGTAGAACATAAAAAATGGTCTCGACGTTGCCCCTTTCTTGGAGAAGATGTATGCGGAATAAAAAGTTTACCTAATTCAATACCTGAAAATTATTCTAAGCCATCTACAAAAGTTGAATATCGAAGTTATGATATTTCCGGAAGATTCGAAATGCTATTAAATTCAATAGCTATAAATTGCTTGAAATTATCTACAAAGGATTCTGATGAAAACTTCCCTGAAATTACACCTTTATTGGAATACAAAGATGTGGACGATTTCGCTATCAATAAACCCCCTTATAGTTCTTGCGTATTACAATAGAATCAACCTTGTATAAGAAATACACAATTTGATTTAATAAAGAAATTATAAAAATTTCCTTTTTCATTTATAGTTTTAAGAACAATTATTTTAAAATCGTATTTAAATATGACTATTTTAAGAACAATTATTTTAAAATCGTATTTAAATATGACTAATATATGAATCAATTACTAAGAAATGGTAATTATCAAATTAACTAAAAAAATTAAAAATATCGCGCAATGACTCAATTAAAAAAATATTATTAAGAAGTTCTTAAGAGCTTATCAAATTAGGTTAGATCAACAAACTGAAAGATTATTGAAGTTTTGCTGATCTAACCTAAAATTATTTTTTTTGTATGTGTATTGTATTGTATTAAATAAAAAACAATGACAAGTCTTTAAGTCTTTTATTATCAAATTGAACGTCGAAAGGTATACTTCAAGTATAAATCTAAAAAAGTTTGATTGTTAAAAATGAATTCGTGGCTTATATTATCAGCTGTTTTAAATACAACTTTATACATAGGATGTCCGGAAAATTCGCAATATGGATATGCATGTTTGGCCTATGAAGATTCTTTTACCGAAGCTAACAATTGTTCATGGAAATTGATGAATGTAACCAAAAACAATGATATTTGTGCATTTACTATCGATTTTGAAAAACATGACATTTTTCACTATAAAATTAAGTTCTTTGATAATTTCACAAAGATTTTCGAAACAAAATGGGAAAAAGTTTTAATTAAGTGTAATATTATACCATATGATTATAATATTATCGTATGTGAAGGGTCATTGGCATGTATACTGTTTATTATCTATTCCTATATGTATTATTTAATAAAAAAAAGGAAGCCTATGACATCTATTGAAAGTAATATTCATTAAAAATAAAGCTTTCTATTTGTATTCAAAAGAAAAATACAGAATATTAAATTAATTTGTTTGTTTTATTTAAAAAAAGTATTGTTACATTAGATTAACAGCGTTATTAATTTAATAAAGTTATTTAAAAATTAATTTTACATTTGATTAACAACACCAGTAAACGGATTATAATTATATACAGAGTCGGTCAGAAGTAAAGCATAAGCAATGGTATTAGGGGGGAAATCTGTTGAAGCTTGTAATTCCAGTTTAACGCTCAATATTGGGTCTTCAGCCTTTTCGTGTTGTTTAGACATGTCAATGACGAAAATTGGTTCTTTTAAAAAATGTTCAAAATCATAAATAGGTTCGACCTTATCATAATACTTTTTTTGAAAATTTAAATAGTCATCATATGCTAGTACGCAGCGTTTTTTATTAAAGTCGTTATGTCTTTTTTCGTAAGGATATCGAACATGATTTATAAATCCTATAACATCATTAATGTTACATTGGGATAGAGTGGAGGCATTTTCTAATCGATTATTTCGTTTATTACTTTGGAAAGCAATAAATAACCATCGAGGGCGTCTGTTTTGAACGGTGTTTTGAATCGCCCAAATCAACATGTTTGTATGGGTTGGAAGTGCTGGGTAATGGAATAAATGTCGAGCATGAAAGCCAATTTCGATTTCCTTTTCACGATTTATGTGGTTGTAGATTCCCAACTTTGCAGAATCGCTTGGAGTTATATGGGGTACTTTCCAATTAATTTTGGTAATTTTTATTGTCACCTCGGTATCGCCTCTGTAGACGTCTTCATCTGATTTTGATCTGATAAGAATAAGTTCTTGTCTACTGTTCAAAATATTTCTGCGATAACATGATGCAAAACCAAGAACATGATTAAGAGGTATCATGACTGTAAAATTTTTCTTTTCCGAATCGCATATTTGTGATTTACCATCGGAAAGACTATACCCCGCGTTAGATAATGCAATGACATCATCTTTACTATATCCGCAACGACCGTAAATTAATGACGAAATGCCTGGAGTTCTACAACTATCAATAACGACTTCACCAAGCTGATAGCGTATTTCTTCGAATAAAAATAATGGGTCGTTAAGTTCATATAGTTTGGTAGCATCTTTTGGAGTGATTGTACCCTCGATATAAATTTTGCTGGCATAAGTGGCCGTTATTAGCTCACCCTTTTCGATCACGATTCTAATCTCGTCCGAGTTGGAAAATGAATTATTATATGGATGGTATGTATGTAGAGCATTTTCGACGATTAAATCCTCGTGATAAACGTCCGTAAAAATAGTACTTAATGATTGTTCTTCCTGCATTTTTTTACTCGATAACCCAAAGACTCTAAAATTTTTATTTCTGCAGGTGTTACACCTTCGGAGTGGGTTGATTTAATGATGTTGTATGTGAGGTTGGGTATTTTTATATTATTAAGATTTAAGCCCATTACGTTTTAATTCTAAACGAATTGTAACTTGTTCGGAGCCAAAATCAACTGATTCACCTGTGTGATCAACCAATTTAATACTTATGTTATGAATAGTATTAGTCAGTACAGGTAAATATATAGGTATGCTGGGTTCCTTAACTAATCTATATCCAGGTTCCACCGAAACATCAAATTCGAAAATTGTATGACCTTCTGACTCATTCCTGTACGATTGTGATACAATTCCGCAGGTGACTTGTATGTTGGTTGCTCGCATTATACGAACATCTAGATCGGATTCGTATTTTATGTTCGGTTGTAAAATTTTTCTTGAAAATCCTAGCATTCGTCCAATAGAATCAGTTTTAGTAAAATCAATTTTATACGGCGATGTAATTTCACATTTTAAAGTATTGGTGTTTGCTTTCAACACAAATTTATCACCGACATCGGCTTTGATGATGTCATACAACTCATTTATTTCGTAAGCACCGTGAGGAATATTACAAATCTTATGTTCACCATAATAAAATTTGTCATTGCCTTTATAAATATTTTTTATCGAATTACATCCATAAAATCCAATCAGACCTAAAACATATTCGTATTTAGGATCTAATTGAATTGGAGGATAATAATCAACACTTAATTCATTGCCTACACCCGTTAAGGTCAAGGTATACGACATGATTAAATCAAATTTCACTTTTATAAATATTTATTATAATGTAAAGATTAAAAGCAATAACGATAGTTTTTTATAAATATTTATTCATATAAAAATTTTAAACATAGATGACCGCAAATAATCGTGTTATACGATTGGACTCGATTATAATTATAAACAATTTTACAATTTTTAAAATATTTTACTAGTTCTATCGGCGGCCTCAAATCTCCGAAACTATCAAAATACAATACATTATTTTTAAATTTCTTGTAAGCAACCCAATGAGTACCAGTGTTAGAATTCAAGTCCAAGTTGACAATACCACTTTCATGAGTTTTAGGTTTGGCAGGTAATGTATCGTTCATAAATCCGTTCATAAATCCGTTCATAAAACGAACAGGTCCGTTCATAAAACGAACAGGTCCGTTCAACAGGTCCGTTCATAAAACGGACCTGTTCGTTTTATGAACGGACCTGTTGAACGGACCTGTTCGTTTTATGAACGGACCTGTTGAACGGACCTGTTCGTTTTATGAACTGGTATACTGGATAGTTGAGTTGATAATGTAAATATTTAAAAAATCAAAGACTTATATAACAGTCAAAGCCTTTCCTATATCGACCATCGTTTATGTTTGATTCCACATTAATTACAATAAATCCAAATGGTTCCTTCCAGCACTCTGCACATATCGAACGAAATTTTTCAAAAGACATGTCGGTACTAACATGGTCATCGTATACATGCTTTAAATTTAAAGCATCTTGTTTGAACAAAATGATAAAATTAGCATTATCTCTTATTAATTGTTTGGGTACTTTCGAATAAGTTTGACAGAGATAGAATGAATCTATTGCATTATGCCGCCCCATACAGAAATAATCTTTTACGCTGGTGCTCTTATCTGTTATGACGTCATCAAACACCATTATTGAATTAGGTTTAGCTTTGTTTACAGGTACAACATCGTCGTGCTGCTTAAATGTGTAATATCCCAAACCTTTCATGGGTTCCAGCACATTTTTCAAGTATTGATACTTTGGCTGATGTAAGGACTTTGAATATACGTAGACATTTTTAAATCTCAAACCATTAGGATCTTCAATAATACTGATAAGTGCATTTGTTTTTCCAGATCCCGAACTGCCAGCTATTATAGCTCTAACGGTATCGGGAAATAAATCACCATGCTTGCTTACGTTATTCGTTTGAATGTCATGATTATCTACTTTTAATGTAGATGATTGCTTGATAAACTTCATTGTTTAATTACAATTTGAAGTGAGCATACCTATATATATATAGATACTTGAGCGCACATTTCAGTAAATGATCATTCACAGCGGTGTAGGGCTGTTCAATTCTGCTATAAATAGCCTACCAGTAGAATTACACATACCTGGATATCAATATTGTGGTCCAGGAACTAAATTAAAAAAACGATTAGCTAGAGGTGATCCTGGAATAAATCCGTTGGACGCTGCATGCAAGGAACACGATATCGCTTACTCGCAATATAAAAATTTAGAAGATCGTCATCGGGCTGATAAAGTGTTAGAGGAAAAAGCTTGGGAACGTGTAAAATCTAACGACGCCACCTTTGGTGAAAAAGCCGCAGCTTGGACTGTTACTACTGCAATGAAAGGTAAAAGAAAATTCGGTATGGGATGTCGCAAGCGTAAGACCTTATTCGGCAAAGGAATTATAAAGAAAATATTACGCGGTACTGGAAAAGATAAAAATAATATCAAAAATGTTCTCGTCATGGCAAAGAAAGTAATCAAAAGTATTGGAGGTAAAAAGAATGTTAAAATTCCTAGGGTAATACCCTTGCCCAAGGAAGGTGGTATTTTACCTTTTCTAATACCCCTATTCGCGGGACTATCAGCGGTTGGAGCGTTGGCCGGAGGTGCTTCGGGTATAGCCTCGGCCGTCAATAAAGCAAAATCGTCACAACGGCTATTGGATGAAGGTCAAAGACATAACAAAACGATGGAAGCTATAGCCATGGGGAAGAAAGGTGAAGCATTATATCTCAAACCGTACAAGACAGGAAGCGCATTATTTTTGAAACCATATTCAAAAAACTGAATAATTTGCCTCGGAGACCTCTAACTGATTTTGATTTAAGAAAGTATGCCGCCGATGTTCCTAATTTTAGAGGCGTATTCATGCGCGATACATTACCTGCCAAACCTAAAACTCATGAAAGTGGTATTGTCAACTTGGACTTGAATTCTAACACTGGTACTCATTGGGTTGCTTACAAGAAATTTAAAAATAATGTATTGTATTTTGATAGTTTCGGAGATTTGAGGCCGCCGATAGAACTAGTAAAATATTTTAAAAATTGTAAAATTGTTTATAATTATAATCGAGTCCAATCGTATAACACGATTATTTGCGGTCATCTATGTTTAAAATTTTTATATGAATAAATATTTATAAAAAACTATCGTTATTGCTTTTAATCTTTACATTATAATAAATATTTATAAAAGTGAAATTTGATTTAATCATGTCGTATACCTTGACCTTAACGGGTGTAGGCAATGAATTAAGTGTTGATTATTATCCTCCAATTCAATTAGATCCTAAATACGAATATGTTTTAGGTCTGATTGGATTTTATGGATGTAATTCGATAAAAAATATTTATAAAGGCAATGACAAATTTTATTATGGTGAACATAAGATTTGTAATATTCCTCACGGTGCTTACGAAATAAATGAGTTGTATGACATCATCAAAGCCGATGTCGGTGATAAATTTGTGTTGAAAGCAAACACCAATACTTTAAAATGTGAAATTACATCGCCGTATAAAATTGATTTTACTAAAACTGATTCTATTGGACGAATGCTAGGATTTTCAAGAAAAATTTTACAACCGAACATAAAATACGAATCCGATCTAGATGTTCGTATAATGCGAGCAACCAACATACAAGTCACCTGCGGAATTGTATCACAATCGTACAGGAATGAGTCAGAAGGTCATACAATTTTCGAATTTGATGTTTCGGTGGAACCTGGATATAGATTAGTTAAGGAACCCAGCATACCTATATATTTACCTGTACTGACTAATACTATTCATAACATAAGTATTAAATTGGTTGATCACACAGGTGAATCAGTTGATTTTGGCTCCGAACAAGTTACAATTCGTTTAGAATTAAAACGTAATGGGCTTAAATCTTAATAATATAAAAATACCCAACCTCACATACAACATCATTAAATCAACCCACTCCGAAGGTGTAACACCTGCAGAAATAAAAATTTTAGAGTCTTTGGGTTATCGAGTAAAAAAATGCAGGAAGAACAATCATTAAGTACTATTTTTACGGACGTTTATCACGAGGATTTAATCGTCGAAAATGCTCTACATACATACCATCCATATAATAATTCATTTTCCAACTCGGACGAGATTAGAATCGTGATCGAAAAGGGTGAGCTAATAACGGCCACTTATGCCAGCAAAATTTATATCGAGGGTACAATCACTCCAAAAGATGCTACCAAACTATATGAACTTAACGACCCATTATTTTTATTCGAAGAAATACGCTATCAGCTTGGTGAAGTCGTTATTGATAGTTGTAGAACTCCAGGCATTTCGTCATTAATTTACGGTCGTTGCGGATATAGTAAAGATGATGTCATTGCATTATCTAACGCGGGGTATAGTCTTTCCGATGGTAAATCACAAATATGCGATTCGGAAAAGAAAAATTTTACAGTCATGATACCTCTTAATCATGTTCTTGGTTTTGCATCATGTTATCGCAGAAATATTTTGAACAGTAGACAAGAACTTATTCTTATCAGATCAAAATCAGATGAAGACGTCTACAGAGGCGATACCGAGGTGACAATAAAAATTACCAAAATTAATTGGAAAGTACCCCATATAACTCCAAGCGATTCTGCAAAGTTGGGAATCTACAACCACATAAATCGTGAAAAGGAAATCGAAATTGGCTTTCATGCTCGACATTTATTCCATTACCCAGCACTTCCAACCCATACAAACATGTTGATTGGGGCGATTCAAAACACCGTTCAAAACAGACGCCCTCGATGGTTATTTATTGCTTTCCAAAGTAATAAACGAAATAATCGATTAGAAAATGCCTCCACTCTATCCCAATGTAACATTAATGATGTTATAGGATTTATAAATCATGTTCGATATCCTTACGAAAAAAGACATAACGACTTTAATAAAAAACGCTGCGTACTAGCATATGATGACTATTTAAATTTTCAAAAAAAGTATTATGATAAGGTCGAACCTATTTATGATTTTGAACATTTTTTAAAAGAACCAATCTTCGTCATTGACATGTCTAAACAACACGAAAAGGCTGAAGACCCAATATTGAGCGTTAAACTGGAATTACAAGCTTCAACAGATTTCCCCCCTAATACCATTGCTTATGCTTTACTTCTGACCGACTCTGTATATAATTATAATCCGTTTACTGGTGTTGTTAATCAAATGTAAAATTAATTTTTAAATAACTTTATTAAATTAATAACGCTGTTAATCTAATGTAACAATACTTTTTTTAAATAAAACAAACAAATTAATTTAATATTCTGTATTTTTCTTTTGAATACAAATAGAAAGCTTTATTTTTAATGAATATTACTTTCAATAGATGTCATAGGCTTCCTTTTTTTTATTAAATAATACATATAGGAATAGATAATAAACAGTATACATGCCAATGACCCTTCACATACGATAATATTATAATCATATGATATAATATTACACTTAATTAAAACTTTTTCCCATTTTGTTTCGAAAATCTTTGTGAAATTATCAAAGAACTTAATTTTATAGTGAAAAATGTCATGTTTTTCAAAATCGATAGTAAATGCACAAATATCATTGTTTTTGGTTACATTCATCAATTTCCATGAACAATTGTTAGCTTCGGTAAAAGAATCTTCATAGGCCAAACATGCATATCCATATTGCGAATTTTCCGGACATCCTATGTATAAAGTTGTATTTAAAACAGCTGATAATATAAGCCACGAATTCATTTTTAACAATCAAACTTTTTTAGATTTATACTTGAAGTATACCTTTCGACGTTCAATTTGATAATAAAAGACTTAAAGACTTGTCATTGTTTTTTATTTAATACAATACAATACACATACAAAAAAAATAATTTTAGGTTAGATCAGCAAAACTTCAATAATCTTTCAGTTTGTTGATCTAACCTAATTTGATAAGCTCTTAAGAACTTCTTAATAATATTTTTTTAATTGAGTCATTGCGCGATATTTTTAATTTTTTTAGTTAATTTGATAATTACCATTTCTTAGTAATTGATTCATATATTAGTCATATTTAAATACGATTTTAAAATAATTGTTCTTAAAACTATAAATGAAAAAGGAAATTTTTATAATTTCTTTATTAAATCAAATTGTGTATTTCTTATACAAGGTTGATTCTATTGTAATACGCAAGAACTATAAGGGGGTTTATTGATAGCGAAATCGTCCACATCTTTGTATTCCAATAAAGGTGTAATTTCAGGGAAGTTTTCATCAGAATCCTTTGTAGATAATTTCAAGCAATTTATAGCTATTGAATTTAATAGCATTTCGAATCTTCCGGAAATATCATAACTTCGATATTCAACTTTTGTAGATGGCTTAGAATAATTTTCAGGTATTGAATTAGGTAAACTTTTTATTCCGCATACATCTTCTCCAAGAAAGGGGCAACGTCGAGACCATTTTTTATGTTCTACCATAGGATCGTCACCAATTTTCCAATCGCCAATAACGATTGAACAAAATGCACACCGCACACTATCACCATTTCTTAAATTATAAAATCCAGCTTTAGCCAACTCATTTGAATTTACGCAGGGGTATTTCCAATCTCTAAAAGAAAATAGGCGATCTTCTTCTTCTGTATATACACCCATGTTCTTCATATAGTAATTGCTTAGATAAGTAATAAACATACTGCATCACCTTTTATAACAAACTACCTGTCCCATAGTACTTTGCTAATGCTTATATAGACACAAAAAAAAAACTCAAGATTAAAAATAATTTCATTTATTATCAACTTAAATAAACATACTGCATCACCTTTATAACAAACTACCTGTCCCATAGATACAAAAAAGAAAACTCAATATTAAAATAATTTCATTTATTACAAATATTATATTTTTTTACTACAGCATTGTTATCATTAATCGTTTCATACAATTTAATACAATTATTTATCGAACAAATACATATTTTACGTTTACTATGGTTATTACATAAAGGTGCTTCTGAATAAAATTTGCATTCCATTTCTTCTTCATCTTCAAGCTGATCAAAAACTCTATTACCCAAAATTGGTTTAAGAAATTTAATTTTTTGAGCCCCCTTGCAAAATACTGCATCAGCTTTTTCGGTTTCCTGAATTACAATTTCATTAAAGCATTTTAAATCCGTTGAGCCCGAATTAAAAGGCAATCCATGATGATTGTTTTCTAACCAGCGTACCTGTTGTTGACATTTGGTATCAAGTTCACGAAAAAGACACTTTGATTTAAAAATATAATGTTTAATAGTTTCACCATCACAAATCGCCAGTTCCTTGGGCGTAAATTCAGGCACATTAAATCCTTGTATGTCGATAGTAAAAAACGTATGATGTAATTCAGCCATTTTAATAAAATAATTTATGCACAACTTCAGTTATAATATTTGGATGGATACACAAAATTTCGTTAAGACAATACAAATTTTCAGAACTGAGCTCGGTATCGGTTGGTCGCGCTATATATCGAATATTATCCAACATATCCCCGCCTATTTGCATACATGAATATACAGTTTCTTCCAAATATGTTTTAAAATTTAAATTTTTTAAATTTATCATTCGTATTTGAATTAGTTGAACCATTCCAAATAGATGTGTAAAACTAACTTTTCCAAAATGCATCCACCTGTCTTCTTTCGAAATTTTCAATAGTAATATTCCATTTAAACTTGAGGCTTCTATTGACATTCCATAACTTGTAAATATCGGAATAAACTCAGATTGATCATTTCTTTGTTCGAAATATCTTTCAATGTGCGCCTTGCAGTTAACCAAAATATCCCATTCGTCTTTGGTTAAGTAAATCTCAAATCCTTTGGCATCAATCAATTTGATTCCAATATTAAATTCTTCGAGTTCCAACCCTATTTCGATCAACTTGCTTTTAGATTTGTTGAGAATGTACGTCGTTTTATACACTAATTCCTGATGTTTACATTTTTTCACATCGGCACTTTTATCTGCTTCATCAACTTTGAGTTTTTTGTTTAACGGTTCCATTTTAATAATTTAACTTCGATGCCTTGACGCACTGGAATATTATATCTATCCAAAAACTTTGCATTTATATCTTTTTTAATTTGGGGTGGGGGTCCACATCCGGTGACCTAACGGACTTTTTTAATTTGCTTGCATCAACTTGTCTGAACTTTGCATGACCTATGAAACAACGAACTTTTTAAATTGAGTCATATGACCGACGTCATCAAACGATGAATTTCACCCTTAACGACCTTTTTTTAATTAGACTGCTTGAGTCAACTTGTCTGAACTTTGCATGACCTATGAAATAACGAACTTTTTTAATTGAGTCATATGATCAACATCATCGTGAATTTCACATTTCCTTTACCTGGGGGTCCCACCTGGGGGTTCGCACCTGGGGGTCGCACCTGGGGGTCGCATCTGGGGGTCGCACCTGGGGGTCGCACCTTCCACGCCTTTTGTGCCAGTACACCTTTTTTACCTGTACACCTTTCATACCTGTACACCTTTTGTACCTGTACACCTTTGTCACCTGTACACCTTTATCACCTTTGGCACACCTTTACCCAAACCGGATGTAAAAATAGTTAAATTTCTCCCATGTTAAATCTTATGGAGATTTGTCATGGAATCCGGACCATGTTTACTTCCTGTCATGGGACCCGCATAGTTACTCTACTAGTTTAAAATATAATGACGTTTTTAGTAATTTTATAACATGTTTATAAAATTTGAATCAAAGTGAAATATAATTATTACATTTGTTAATAACTATACATTATATTTATAAAATTGGAATATATTATTAATTAATTATTTTACAAGTTGAATCAAAAATTTTTGAAATTGAAGAATTGTTGCAATTGGAAGAAATAGAAGTAGTAAATATATATAACACCCAAAAATTTTATCAATTTTTCCTCATAATAGGTATACTTGGGAATTTCTACAGTTCCTCCGCCAGTTTTAAAAATTTCTTGTTTTTTTTGTGCATCTTTTTTCATTAATAACCTTTTGATTCCTTCGTATTTAATCTTCATTGATTTTACTGTTCGTATTTTGTTTGTAAATTGTGAATTAAAGTGAATTGCAACGCTTTTCCAAACATCATTTTTCTGCTGTGTTGTAACTGCATCAGTTTTTTTATTTTCAATTTCATGTGAACCTGCAGCCCTCCCAGTAGATTTTTGCAAATAGCTTTGCGACCTTTGAGGCTCAAAATAATGGAAGTTCATTAAAGCTCAAACGATGCTCTAACGCTTGACACTAAACTCATCCAAAAATTTGAAATTGGGACCACTGACGTGTACCTTAATTCTACACAATTAATTATTATTAGTTATCGTTGTTCTTGAGATGTAAAATTTTCACTTCTTTCTCGCTTTTCTAAGGTAACCTAAAATATTTAAAAATTTTACATTTTAAATTAAATTAGGGAGTTTACGCAAATTAACCGTGCACAAACTCACTAATAATTAATAGAAACTTTTCCTTAATTAATACTTAACTTACTTTACAACTTTGCCAAATTAAAAAATTTTAATTCAAATTTTTTTTATTAACTAACAGCGCCATCCCTGGCCAGTGGTAAAATCTCAGCGCCTTGAGTTGAATTTTTAAACTATTTCTCTCATCTATGGTTATTAGTTCAAATCAGCGCTAAATTTTAGTTTTAAATATAATACCAACCGTCATATACTTCAAGTAGTTACTGGTTGTATAAAATTCGATGAAAAGATCCAAATGTCCTAATCAACGATTAAAAAGCTCAAGTAAAGTAAACGTCAAGTAACTACTTGACGTTTAAATTAAATATGAAAAGATCGGCCCTTATATAATGTAAATTTATTCCTAAAATAATCGTTTTTTTTTGTAAAAATTTTCTAAACGTCAAAAATTAAATTTAGATTTTCCAATTTTTGGCCAAAATATGCAATATTCTATATCCTAGATATTATTTGTATATTGTAAATATATTTTTTATATTTCTAGAACGTTATTTATCGCTATTATTTGAACTTTGTGCAACTTTGGATTTTGACACATGTCAAAACTGGTTTTCCATAATTTTTCAAAAAAATGGCCGAATTTCTTGATTTTTTTTATATCTATCTAAAGCTCTTCTTCTACTTGAATTTTGCGGATCCAATTTTGAATAAAATATTTAGTAAAACACTCAACAATATCTGAATAAAGCAGGAGCGACATACAGTGTAGTAAAGTGCGTTTAGAAGTCTTTGTATTTGTTGTTAAAGTCGATCGTTTGTTTTGAATCGGAAAATTGTTGTAGTTTTGTAATGTAGATTCAGATTGTAAGTTTGTATTTTCAAATGGTAAACCTAAATTTTGATCTAGTTTAGGCAAATTAAAATCAGCTTTCTTTAATTGATTTATATGACGTCGAACTAACCAACCATCATCAAGCATAATTAAATAATGTAATTTACCTAATATTTTATTGACAGCCAAATTTCCACTTTATGGAATCATATAGTGTCGCACAAGCACTCTCTCTCCCACAGAAAGAGTTCTACTTATTTTAATTGTACTTGCAATATTTGAAGGAATATCACGGCTGCTGGAATTTCCAATAAAACATCCAATTTAGAACGTAATTCTCTACCAAACATCAATTTAGCTAGAGAATAGAGATTCACCTGTAATTCTGTGGGGTGTAATACGATATTGAAATAAAAATTTATTTAGGTTATCGGGTATTGAACCTTTGGTACTCTGCATAGATTTGAGCGATTGCTTTCAAGTTTGAACATATCGTTCAGCCTGACCATTTGTAGCAGGATGATACGCCGCTGTTCGTTTATGTAAGGTACCTAGATACCGTATTCTTTTAAAAATTTTTGAAATTCGACGAACAAAATTGTGTTCCATTATCGCTAACTAAAATATTTGGTATTCCGTAACGTGAAAATATATCTTTGCACAATTTAATTGTAGTGGACGTATTAGTATTTGTAGTTGCAAAAATTTCTGGCCATTTCGTATAGGCATCTACACAAATAAAAAAATATGTATTAGCGTAAGGACCTGCGTAATCCACATGAATTCTTTCAAAAGGTAATTTTGGTCGTTCCCAAGGATGTATTTCTATTTTACGTGGATTATTTACAACAATTTTACAACAATTAATGCATGATTTACTAATTTTTTCGATGTTATTATCGTATGTAATACATATACCAAGAGCTGGGCATATTTCCGATAATTTGTTCAAGCTGTCAAACAAGTGTTTGTTGCGCGAAAACTGCCCAAGCGCTTGCGCGCGGGCAGTTATCTAAGGGCAACAAACACGCGTGTAGGCAGCGCGAACAAATTGTCTCAGAAATATGCCCAACTCGAGGTATATTAGGAAAGACTATCGCTTGAACGAGGATTTAAAAAAAAAATTTAGCAAATTTTTTTGCGCACGATTGATCTGAAATTTTGCATGTGTTTTCGTACCGATAATTCAATTTAGATATATTTAATGTTTACACTTAATTATATGTACACTTAAACTACATTGTAGGTTAACCTACTTCGTCGACATCCTTACTACTACTCCTCTACTCCTCAACTAATCTACATTTTACTTATTAATATAATATTGTAATATTAACTACTTATTCATCACATACCAAGGGGTCATCACACGTTGGCTTCCTTGATATATGAATATTGAATGTGCAGCAAAATAACAATATTGTTACGTTACCACACATCCTATCCTTCTGTTAAAAAAAATTTATTTTATAAAAATATATTTTTTTTTCGAAATTTATATTTACTAAACTTTTTCAGATATAATATGCTACTACTCTTCTTACAAATTTTATTTAAATTTACATAATACGTTACCACACATCCTATTGTAATATTAGCATTACATTTGAATTGCCGCTATTATTAAAGTTACAGGCACCGCACTGATTAGATTTCAAAGCGCCATCTGTGGCAGTGTTAAGAAACCGAGAGGTGTTAAGAGTAAGGGAAAACTGGAATGTAGGGGGAGGATGGTCGGTCAGTTTTAGCCTTAGGTCGACAAAAGTTATTCAAGTGATATCGAAAGCGAGTACTTGCTCTAATAAGAAGCTGTTAAACAAATATTTGAAATTGTATTTAATTTGATTATAAATCAAAGAGAAATCTGAAACTGCTATCAGGTATTAGCTATTAAATTGCAATTCTCACGTAAGTGCATTTATATTATTATAAAAACAAACAAAAGTTGATTTAAACACGAGGTGCTTAAGTAAAGTCAGGGGACGCTAACATGGCGGACAAATGGGTTTCTATTTATGATATTTAATTTTACTCTATTTAAGTATCAGGGACAGAGACTTTGCTTTATAATGCTTGGTGATTTAAATATTTGGTTTTTGCTTTTCTGTATTTATTTATTGGTGTGTTTTTGGTTTAATTATTATAAAGTGTGGTAATTAGGTATGTTAATTTATATTGGTATCTTGGATTGGTTAATAATTACATATTGGGTTGAATATTGGTTACACCACATGGTTGTTTAATAAAAGGGTTTTGTTTGGTAAAATGGCGGGCGTTTAGGGTTTTTGCAAATGGCGTAGGTGACGCTTGCATACAGTGAAGCGACGGCTTGGTTTAATAATGCAACTATTTCGAACCAGTAGTCTGTATATGATTTAGAGGTATTTTGATATGGGATTTGCACCGAGAGTTGATGCATCCTAGTCCTTTCGTTAGCGTGTAGTCACGTGATTACCAGGAGGTAATTACATGATATCAGTTAGGGCCAGGTGTGTGTGATTCAAAGGTTTTACTTCCCCCCCTCCCATTTTAATTATGTTAATCTTGGTATGTGATTTTTCAAGTAGTAGCGTTATTTAACTGAGTGAGTTCCTTTGTTTGACAATTAACAATAGGGGTTTCATGATAGTATCGTTTATTTTATATGTTATCTTTGTCTTTAGGTTCTAAAACAAATCATCATAGACTAAAAGAGTCAAAACTAAATGATATAAAATCTCCCAAAGGGAATAAGAATCCAAGACAACTATAATGAATTATTATAAATGTTAGTTTGATCATGAATATAATCAAAATCTGAATATTACATGTTAATGAGAAATGAGAAGTTTAAAGATAAAATGATTACAAAGAAATAATAATATGTATCTAATTAAGGAATAATAAATTGAGTCAGAAAAATGAATATTAAATATAAACGAAAATACAGAAAGCTTACAAATTAAGTAATAGAAATGTAAAGCATTATATTCAATTGTTTATGATATTAATGAATGATAGAGGCGCCGATTTGGCTGTTGTTCGAATTCTCCGTGTGTTTTTTTATTTTTTTTTACTAATAAATACAAACATACTACAATCTGTGTTTTATTATGTCTATTGTTGTTAATTTTAAGCTTAGAGTCGAGGCTCTTGATTGAATCAACTTTTAAGAACTAATTGTTACTAACCCTACATCAAACAGATTTGAGTACTGCACTGGGTAAAACAAACGACTAAATAGTGTAAGTTGGGTTGCATCCTGATTCATGTCAACTATTAAACATTAGTGAAGGTTATGTCTGTCTCACAAACTGCTTGTCCGTTCTTTAAAAGAATCTGGAGAATAGGTTACCACGAAATGGAGGTTTCGATCACAACGTTTGGGTGTTTAATTTGAAGATCACGAGCGTACGGCTAGGTATTTGGTGCAGACGATTTGAAGTTTGAAAATTTGGGGGCGCGAAATTCAAACTCAGAAGCTGGCATCACACTATTAAAGATTAAAAATTAAACTTAGTATTTTTTACAAGTTTCCTTAAAGCATATAAAATTAAATTGAGTTGTTAATAAAAATAAAAATTATATAAAATTGATTAATGATCTACAATACTATATTTGTAAAATTAATTATCTATAAATAATACTTAATTTAAATTAAAATACATCTTACAATTTTTCTTTAGTTATATAGCTCATTTTTGAAATGATTAAGTTTGATTTAATAAATTTGTTTATTTTTAAATTATTTCTTTACTTTCAAAAATTTTCTTTTTTTAAATTTAACATGTACTTATTTTCAATTCTTCATATTTTGATTATGTGTAATCCTTTTCGTTATAATGCATTATAATACTTATTTATTGCTGTTAAATCATTGCTTTTTTTTTCGTTTGATACTTAGTATGTGGTAACTTGGACTTCGTGGTTGGACAGGCGGACCTGACGGTGTTGCTGAAAAATAGCTTTAACCTACCTTTCTTCCCTTTTGTTCCAGATCAACTTTTCTTTAATCGCTGCCACCAGATCTAGTTTAAAGATGTAACGAGATAGATCAGCTCGTTTTGATTGGGTTGTAGTAGCGTGAACTTTTAGGAGACGTAGGGATGAGATAAACAATACTTTTGCAACACCAAAATTAAACAGTTTGAAATTATAATTAAATTTATTAAAATCAAAAATATAAGGGAGATACAAACGAAAAATAATATAACAAAATAATGCAATACTAAAGATTAAGACACATGAACATGGGTAAAAAAAATAATAATAAAATCGATCGCGAATATACAGAGTGAAATAAAATGTTTTATTACTAACTTTTTTCCTATAATAATTCGAGCAACGGCTTTGGCTGGTTGTTGTAGAAATTGTCACTTTAATTTAATATAATTTAATTAATTGAATTTAAAAAAAATATCACTTTGTGATTGAAATTATAAAAGCAAAAATGAAAATCAAAACTTCGAGTGACCGCGACGTTATCGCTTCGTCTCAAAACCGTTAACTGACTTGTCCAAAATCCTCCACCGAATTTATAACATTTCTACGTCTTTGTCTTTAGGTTCTCATAAAGTTCGTTAAACCAAAATTAATTTATTTTGCCTCTTAGCTCTGCTAATTGCATTCCGATGTAATCATTGCTCGAATTATTGGAAGATCTTGTGAGAGTGAACTCATAGTTTTACTATTATAAACAATTTTGAGTAGCTTGAGCCCTTAGATACCTAAGTTTTCCCACTTAACGCTCTTATAAAGCTAATTTAGACGTCCGATTTCTCGTCAAGTGTAACTTTTAGTATCTGAGCGCTCTTAAAAATGATAAACAACTTATCAGCCCATTGGTTTCTAAATTAATAAAAATATAAACAGTTTACTTAAATTTAAATAATAAGATATTGGGTATAACGGACACAATAAAACTATAAGGTTATTTTGTCAACGTTTCGAAAGATTTATTCTTTCATCATCAAGACTATAAAAAGAACATAATTATAACATCGGTAATAATAACTAGCAAAACGTAATCATACCTCCATAACCAGATAATAAATAATTTTTAAAAAACTTGGGTGACACTCAAACAAGTTAACAAAATTAAAGAATATATTGCTATGTTTATTCTTGCCCATAACACTAAAATCTTGAATTATCCATAGTTCGGGTAAAATTCATGTACAACGACTTTGGTCGAAACCATTGGGTTAAGTAGAGAATTCATCTTAGAATTATTTTTAGCAAATTTCTTTCCAAGTCTTCATTGGGGGAGATTCAACTGAAATTAAAATGTTTATTAATTTATAAAGTAAATTTAGGCAACGTACCAGATATTTGTTATCGGAGAACATTCAGCTACGTTTGGTCTGGCATTGCAAGTTTTGTTATGGTTAAAGTCAATCTGGACATTCCAATATTGCAAAGTTGGATTGTTTCCACCATATGAAAAATCGTTGTGCTGAAAATTGAAAATATTAAACATGCTGGAGTGAAAATTGTATAAAATTTGTGTTTATTATTGTTAGGTTAAGAATAGATTTAAGTGGTTACATTTTGGGACGATTATTTTGACCAAAATATTATAAGGTGCGACGAAAGACGATTAGGTTCGCGAGTGTTCACGGGTTTGTGAAAAATTAGGATTTTTGTGTGCAAACGCGTGTTAGAAAAACGTTTGCAATGGAATTTATACGAAAAAGAAGAAGGATTAAAAGTTAATGACGTTAGATAACTTTTAATCTCAAAGAAATTGTATTGGTGGGTACACCAAGTTAAATTAAAGTATTTTAGTTTCTATAGCAACGCAAAATTTGGCATCCTATGGAACCGCGAATTATTATTGGTCGATGCGAAGATCATCCACCACCCTAAATGTTAATTTAGTGGGTTTTTATTGGTAAATGGCATTATCGATGGACATTGGTCAATCAGCCATAAAATGAATAATTCGGTTCCGATTCCGTATAAAAGGAGGTGCGTTGGTAAAAATAGAGGAGTTCGTTTCCAATTTTTGGAACCAATTGTGGCGGGAGCTTATGTCCGACAAAATGGCAAAATTTTAATAAAGTATTTTCGGTGATAGAAAAATTTTGAAAATTAATTTTTCGGTGTTAGAAAAATTTAATGAAATATTTTTTTGATAATTAAAAATTAATTTAATTATTCATATAATGCAATTATAATTGTCGAGCAATGGCAATTTATATAAAATAATTACAAATATTATTTACTGTTGAAAATTTACTTTGCAACCAACAATTCTTCAACGAAGACGTTTGAAGATATAGTCAACTGTAATTTCAAGAGGATTTTGTGCAAACTTACCTGTTGGTTATGTGATAATACCGTCCTGAAAATTAAGTGATTAGGTTGTGTTGTGTAGAAAGGATTACATAGAAGAATATAAAAGGTAGATAAACTTATTTGATTGTAAAAATGTTGTGTTTTTTTTTAGGTAAAACTGTTTTTTTAATTTAAGTTGTATAAAAATGTGGGGTTAGGTTTAGGTTTTTGTTAAATTGTAAGAAAATTATACTTACGTGTTATATGCAATTAAACCGGATGACAGAAATTTATAGCATTTCAATTCACTCCACAGCACAACGTTTATAATTTGTATGAAAGAAAAGTTTTTAAGACTGTTACCAAATTTGCAGTTAAATCTGACGAAGGATATGAATAATGGTCGTTGCTATCCTACTATGATATGTTCAGTGGCGGGTACATAATAAGTTTAAATAGGTAGGTCTGCTATAGTTTAATTTTTATAATTTTTATTATTATTGTTATCAATAAATGATAACTGGCGCCGGGCAATTCTAGGAGATCACAACTTATTTGTAGCGTAACACAGCATAATTAATTGGCACCCAACGTTAAGGGCTTAAAAAAGCGAAACATAGATCGTAGACGCACGCTCTACAGCAAGTTACAAGTTAGGAAAGTTAGGAAATAAAGTAGGAACGCTTAGGTTCTCATAGAAATGGAGACTAGAAGCAGGAAGTTTTCCGAAGTGGAAACGAGTGAGGTGGCAGCGGCCAAAATAGTAAAAGATACAGATTTCAGTAGTAGTGAAGAAGAGGAAGTATCGGTGAAGGAGTTAGCTCCGGAAGAGACAGTAGAAGTCTTGGAAAAGAATGTTAGGGTAGAACAGGAGCCATTTGAGATGGACAAATTGTTTAAAATTTTGAATAGTATAAATGATAAAATAGATAAAAATCAACAAAGTATGAATAATGAATTAAAACAGGGTCAGCAAAATTCAGATTTAAAATTTGAAAGTATGAATGATAAAATGGATAAAAATCAGCAAAATTCAGATTTAAAATTTGAAAGTATGAAAGAGTTAATTAAATTAAACCAAGAAAGCATGTATAAGATGGGAAATGAGCTAAAGTGTAGTCTAAATGGACGCTTAGATAAAATGGATCTGAAATTTGATAAATTCAAGGAACAATGCAAAGGTGAACGGGAAGAAATAATTAAAAAAGTGAAAGAATGTGAAAATAAAGTAGATCAGATATCGGAGCAAAATAAAGAATCAATTCAAGTAACGTTAAAAATTGAGGAGCAGGTCAAAGGGAACAAGAAAAGGATAGATAGGGTCTGCATTGAATTAAAAGAACAGACGAAACAAATAGACGAGAGGGTAAATAGAGTTGTTGAGGAGGTGAAAGTAGTTAGGAAAGATGTAGACGTGAACTTTAAAGAGCGTATGGAGGGTATACATAAAAAAATCGATAAAAAGATAGCGCAAGAAAGTAATGATATAAGACAAGAAAGCAACGATCTCAAAAAGGAGATTGTTGAATTAAAAAGGAAAGTAGAAGATAGTTCAATAAGGGATCTCGGGGAAGTTTTAAAAATGCATTTGACAAAAGATGTTGATGTTGACAAGTGTGGGAAATTCTATGGAGACGATAGAATTAATCCAAAAATTTTTATCAAGGGTTTAGAAGAGAATTTAGGACGATTAAAGGATAATCAAGGGGTTAAAAACATAATCCGAAATACAATGCAAGGGGAAGCAGAGACATGGTTCTCTATGATTGAAAATAAAATGGAAAATTTGGGTGATTTTAAAAAACTATTTTTGAGAAAATATTGGGGAGAGGTCGAACAGAGTAAAGTTCGAGAAATTGTAAATTGGGGCAAATATAAAGGGTATGGAAAATCACGAGAAAATTATGCCATACGCATTATAAACCAAGCGCAGCAAGTTGAGCCGAGGTATGACGAAAAGCAACTAGTGAAGGCAATTGCCAGACATTTTGAAAAGGATGTGGGAACTAGAGTAGGAGTTGAGGGGATTACCACGCTAGAAGAATTCTTAGAACTTTTAAAACGGTTTGATGAGTCAGTAGAATTTAAAACAGAAAATTTCAGAAATTATAATCGTTTTAACCGTCCTATTAATGATGAAAATAATAGGAACGAAAGGGTACCAGGGGTACAGGAACAAACTAGACAGGGGGATAACAACCAGGGGAGAAATTATAACAACGATAGAAATTATAATAATACCAATTACAATAATAATAGCGGTCTAAGAAACTATAATAATGACCAAAATCAACCTAGGGGCCAAGTTGACGGGGGCAGGGCCCAAAATAATAATGTTGTGCGAGGTAGAGGAAGAGGTCGAGGAAGGCCTAATGAACATAGGGGGTTAACAAGAGATAGTGATAGAACGGTAAATGTAGTCCGGACCGAATTGTCGGATGCCGAAGACAATCAAAGTAGAGTGGATGGAAACACGAGCCAAGGCTCGGGTTTTTAATAAAGGACAGTCTAAGTAGGAAGGGCCTCGTAAACTCATACGAACATCCGAGGGAGTTTATGGAGGAGTATGTTGGACCATGGGTAGTCAATTTAGAGGGAAAAATTTATTTTGATGAATTTGTTAAAGCGCAGGAAAATGCGAGGAAATCTTCAGAAAAGTATCAACGTAAAATGAATGAGAAAGTTAAGTAAAGGTCTAGGTTCAACATAGGGGATAAAGTTATTGTAAAAAGTTTAAGGGTAGCAAATAGGGAGCTAAATAGATGCGCAAAATTAATGTTACCATTTGAGGGGCCATATGTAATTAAAAGGGTGTTCAACGAGAATACATATGAATTAGGTTTCATGGATAACGAAGGTGTGAGGGGAAAATTCCACATCAATTTGATTTATCCATATGTAGAAGAAGAAGAGATAGATGTAGATGAAATGGAGCAGGATTAGGAAAATAGAGATAGATTAGAATAGAAGTTACGTAAACTAGGAGATGTTCGTGACTAAAATTTAAATAATTTGTAATATAAAAACTAGTATTTAAACTAGATGGAGGTTGGGAAAATAAATGGAGGTTGGGAGGGTGAGTTGAAAATAACATCAAAACATCAAAAAATGGAGGTTGGGAGGGTGAGTTGAAAATAACATCAAAACATCAATAAATGGAGGTTGGGAGGGTGAGTTGAAAATAACATCAAAACATCAAAAAATGGAGGTTGGGAGGGTGAGTTGAAAATAACATCAAAACATCAAAAACAAACCAAAATCAATTTAGAATTGAATTTTGAAGAAATATCAACTTACATAATTTAAGATAAATTTTTAAACAATTAGTTGGGAAATTACGTAGGCAATAAAGATTATGCAAATAATATTAAGTAAAACTAATGTAGCATCCAGAAATAATTTATAGAAGAAAAGTTTAAAACAAAGGAAATTTTTAAAAATAAAAGTTGAGATAGGTCAGTTGAAAGAAAAATCTACTTATGGAAATTTGGTCATAATGACACAATAATTAACGTAATTTAAAATTTTAAAAGGATAGTTAAAGTAGGGGGTAGCTTGATAATAATTTGTGTATTAAGAATAGACGATTAAGGAAGACAGGGAAAATTGAGTTCAGATAATGTTTGACGGTTGATCAAAAATGAGGGGAATTTGTATAAAATAAGGCAGAAAAGGTGGACACCGCAAGGTTGTCGAATTAGAAAGTTTGGACACCGCAAGGTTGTCGAATTAGAAAGTTTGGACACCGCAAGGTTGTCGAATTAGTAAGGAGGACACCGCAAGGTTGTCGATTTAGTAAGTTTGAGCACCGCAAGGTTGCCAAAGTTTTAAAAGGGCACTACAATAAGTTGTCAAAGTAGAAATTGGGGGCACAAGGTTGCCGAAATAACAGAGAAAGTTATGTAATTGCACATAGATGCAGTAGTAATAATGTTGAAAGGAGGACACAAGGTTGTCGAAGTTAAAATTATATAATGGCACAAAGATGCATTAATAATAATAGTAAAGGGGAAAATAAAGCCGATATAGAGGTAGAAAGAAGAAGGTAAACACTGCGATACAGCAGACAGTAGAAAATTTATACAAATAACTCGAGTGATTGAGAAATTAGATAATGTAGGAACGGAGGGATAATTCTACGTTGGAATGAATTTATATGATTTATGCACAAATAAAATTAAGACGTACGGTAAAAATTGGGATAAGAATATGGGCAAGTTAGCCCGAGGTAAAGAAAAATGAATAGATGCCATTAAGCATAAAGTAAAAAAAAAAAAAAAAAGAAAGGGAGAAATTCATAAGTGAATACAAATAAGTGATCGATTTAAATTACGTAGTCAAAAAGATTATACCAAGATAGTAGTTACGAGGGAGAAGAAAATTCACTGACGGGTAGAAGTTGATATGGAAGAACAAATTTTCAATAAAAATTATGTTAGTAAATATGTAAATACTATATTAATAAGGAAAGATCTTATAATTAGATTAGGTACACGATTAGTTATTTCTTAAATTAAGTTAGTTAAATTTAGTTAGTACAAGAATAAACACTTAATTTAGAAAACACATATGAAAAAGGATCTTCATCTTGAATTTTCCAAAGGGGGTTTTGCTATGTTTATTCTTGCCCATAACACTAAAATCTTGAATTATCCATAGTTCGGGTAAAATTCATGTACAACGACTTTGGTCGAAACCATTGGGTTAAGTAGAGAATTCATCTTAGAATTATTTTTAGCAAATTTCTTTCCAAGTCTTCATTGGGGGAGATTCAACTGAAATTAAAATGTTTATTAATTTATAAAGTAAATTTAGGCAACGTACCAGATATTTGTTATCGGAGAACATTCAGCTACGTTTGGTCTGGCATTGCAAGTTTTGTTATGGTTAAAGTCAATCTGGACATTCCAATATTGCAAAGTTGGATTGTTTCCACCATATGAAAAATCGTTGTGCTGAAAATTGAAAATATTAAACATGCTGGAGTGAAAATTGTATAAAATTTGTGTTTATTATTGTTAGGTTAAGAATAGATTTAAGTGGTTACATTTTGGGACGATTATTTTGACCAAAATATTATAAGGTGCGACGAAAGACGATTAGGTTCGCGAGTGTTCACGGGTTTGTGAAAAATTAGGATTTTTGTGTGCAAACGCGTGTTAGAAAAACGTTTGCAATGGAATTTATACGAAAAAGAAGAAGGATTAAAAGTTAATGACGTTAGATAACTTTTAATCTCAAAGAAATTGTATTGGTGGGTACACCAAGTTAAATTAAAGTATTTTAGTTTCTATAGCAACGCAAAATTTGGCATCCTATGGAACCGCGAATTATTATTGGTCGATGCGAAGATCATCCACCACCCTAAATGTTAATTTAGTGGGTTTTTATTGGTAAATGGCATTATCGATGGACATTGGTCAATCAGCCATAAAATGAATAATTCGGTTCCGATTCCGTATAAAAGGAGGTGCGTTGGTAAAAATAGAGGAGTTCGTTTCCAATTTTTGGAACCAATTGTGGCGGGAGCTTATGTCCGACAAAATGGCAAAATTTTAATAAAGTATTTTCGGTGATAGAAAAATTTTGAAAATTAATTTTTCGGTGTTAGAAAAATTTAATGAAATATTTTTTTGATAATTAAAAATTAATTTAATTATTCATATAATGCAATTATAATTGTCGAGCAATGGCAATTTATATAAAATAATTACAAATATTATTTACTGTTGAAAATTTACTTTGCAACCAACAATTCTTCAACGAAGACGTTTGAAGATATAGTCAACTGTAATTTCAAGAGGATTTTGTGCAAACTTACCTGTTGGTTATGTGATAATACCGTCCTGAAAATTAAGTGATTAGGTTGTGTTGTGTAGAAAGGATTACATAGAAGAATATAAAAGGTAGATAAACTTATTTGATTGTAAAAATGTTGTGTTTTTTTTAGGTAAAACTGTTTTTTTAATTTAAGTTGTATAAAAATGTGGGGTTAGGTTTAGGTTTTTGTTAAATTGTAAGAAAATTATACTTACGTGTTATATGCAATTAAACCGGATGACAGAAATTTATAGCATTTCAATTCACTCCACAGCACAACGTTTATAATTTGTATGAAAGAAAAGTTTTTAAGACTGTTACCAAATTTGCAGTTAAATCTGACGAAGGATATGAATAATGGTCGTTGCTATCCTACTATGATATGTTCAGTGGCGGGTACATAATAAGTTTAAATAGGTAGGTCTGCTATAGTTTAATTTTTATAATTTTTATTATTATTGTTATCAATAAATGATAACTGGCGCCGGGCAATTCTAGGAGATCACAACTTATTTGTAGCGTAACACAGCAATATAAACTATAAAATACTAATATGAAATATAAATAAAATCTAACACTTATAAAAAAATGTCGTCACTCTCTGCCGCAATACCTCCAATCACCAGCACACCAAATTTTGTCCGGAGATACTACGATGACATAATATTCATTTTTGTTTTCTATTGTGGTAGCCTTAACAAAGATATCGGTAGCCCTGGCAAAGATATCTATATGTATCACCCCCTACTCTAAATCTATCTATAAAAGTTTTTTTAACAAAATCCAAAATGAAAAAATTTTTTTATTTTTGTACGCCACTGAATTTTTTCCAAAATTTTTATATGGGTCACATAATACCGTAAGAAGTCACAAATAAAATTTCTCCAAGATTGGCACAACAAATTTTTTCGGTCATCTAGCGGATTTTTCGAAAATAAATTTTTGTAAATTACTGACTGTCGATTTACTGATTCTGAAAAAATTTGCGAAAAAATTTAACAAACAGCCTAAACTTGGTCGCTACCTAGTGGCAGAACCTTTTACTTATAAAGTAACGTTCCGTCAGTCCGTACGACGATATTATAAAATATTTCCCACCGAACCACCTATTTTTGTATTCTAAAATAAATTGTTACAAGCCCTAAACTCAATTCTTATGCTGCACTCGGTATACAAATCAACATTAACCTAATTTTGACACATATGTCACAAAATTATGACGTTTATTAAAATTTTCAATATATTGTTTTATTTTTGCAAGCCATCTGACAAATTCTCACAAAAACTATATAAATTAAGATTTCAGTTAATATTTTCTGTAATTTTTCTGACCTGCCCGCCCTGTTACAATTGGCTCGGTTTGTTTTCTCACCAATACTTTATACTTTCAAAGCTCCATCGACACACCAAATTTTAGCTGAATCGGTTAAACATTTCCGGAGATACGACGACATTTTCATATTTTTTTATTTATTTTATTGTGGTGGCCCTGGTGAAGATTTCTCTGGCAAAACCTTATTTTCACCATTCTAGCCCACGAGGCATACGTCCAATAAGTTTGATTGCAATCGACGCAGAAATGCCGAAGAAAATCGATCGACAAAAACTTTTTTCATGTTTTTGCCAAAAAAGTTAATTTTATTTTGTTCATGTTGTATTACTGATTTCTATCGAAGGATTACATATGCTCTCATATCCATTAGGATCAATGTACCTACGTACCAAATTTGGGTAAGATCCCTTCAGCACTTCTTGAGTTATTCACTCTTAAAATTTCAACTTTGACAACTTGTGATTTTTGACAGACGACAGATAAAAGATTAATTTTACCTATTCTGGATAAAGCCTTTTAAGGCCTTTAAAATAACATATTGCAAGACAAAATAATTTTTAAAAATCCCGTATTATTTTCATGTGGTGGCACTCCTGATTGATAGATCGCGACGAAAACCTTATTTTCACTTTTCCACCGTGAACCCTACCACCATACCAAATTTGGTCGTAATTGGTTGGATGGTTCGGAAGCAAATCGATCGACAAAATTTGACGACCGACAGACAGACCGACAGACAGACCGACACAGAAATTTTTATTTTACTGTTTGCAGATCTTTACGTTTCTGAACACGGTGATCTCGAAAATGCAAAAAAAAAAAGTTGAAATTTTTTTTCGATTACCATACCTCCAATTTTTTTTTAAAATTGATTGGAGGTAAAAAGTTGAAATTTTTTTTCGATTACCATACCTCCAATTTTTTTTTTAAAATTGATTGGAGGTAAAATACGTTCAATAAAAATTGACATTGACAATATTTAAAATCACCGCCACTTAAATAGTAATAAAATAAAAAATGCGGTCAACGTCATCTAACCTAGTTGACCGGAAATAAAAATTTAAACGAACGAAAAAACACGAAGATTGAGGAGGTAAACGTACAAAAGATAAAAAACAAATAATAAGAAACAGCAAAAACACACGATAACAGCTGTCAGTTTCAACCAGACGAAGATTTAGACTTGTCTATAAATCGTTTAAGTATAGTGCGGTAACTTTCACCTATTTGGAAAAAATCACATTGTTTATTTAAATTATCTTCTAATGTGGAAATGTATGCTGCCTCCAGAAATATGCGTTTTCCATAGTTAGGCTCAGATGCTAGTATTTGAACATTGGCATTATCGAAAGTATGGCAGGTATTTATACAATGTTCTGAAATACCTGTTTTTTTAGAGTTATATTTAATATCATAAATATGTTGTTTTAATCTAGTTCTTAATAATTGCTTAGTTTGTCCAACATATTTTTGGCCGCATTCACATTTGATGTTATAAACAACGTTAGCCTTATCTAACAATGGAACAGTATCTTTAATTTTTGAAAATAAAATCTTTCCTAATTTAAAATCATTATAAAACGTAAGCTTCATAGAACCGTTTTTGACAAAATCTTTGAAGGTATGTTGTAACTTGTTCTTAAGCATCGGATGGTAAGTGATTTTATTATATTTTATACCTTCTGGGTTCTCCACTTGTGTAGATAAGTTAATCTTCAAGGGCACTTTCTTCTGGAAAAGAGCACAATCAATAAGTCGACCTGGGAAATTGCTAATCAAAAGCTGCTTCTTGAGATCATGGAGTCTAACCCCAATTAGCTCCTCCGGTACACACGTCAGGATACGGTGTTTTAATGTAGAGACCACACTCATTTTTTGGTTAATTGGATGAGAACTATTAAAGTTTAATAATCTATCAGTAGATTAAGATTTTCTATATATATCTGTTGACAAGGTTCCGTCTTCTCTTCTAATAACTTTGAGGTCCAAAACCGGAATAGACTTATCAGATTCTAATTCGTACGTGAACGTAAGTAAGTTATCATGTTCATTTAAAATCTCTATACAGTCATCAACTCTATCTTTAGGAACAGCAGTTAAAATATCATCAACATATAATAAGAGAAAGGGTACTTTGAAATCAATGCTACCTAAAAAGTTAAGCAGCAAGTCATTCATGACAAATGCTGCAAAAACAGGTGAAGAAGGGGCACCCATTGCACTACCTCTAAGTTGTAAATAAATCTCATTATAATAGCTAAAAAAGCTATTATCAAAAATTATCGTAACCAATTTCAAAAATTCATTCAATGGTATAGTAGTGAAAGGTGAGATAAGATCCCAATTATTGGTAACGGATTTAATTACCGCTTCCTTCGAAATATTAGTAAATAAAGAGTTAACATCAAACGACACCAAAGTATAGTTATCAGGGATAGTCTCTTGTGTAATTTTATCCTTCGCTTCCAAAGTGCGATGTCATTCAATATTTTTGTTATTCAGAAATAAAATATAAGTACTTAAATTATGCATTATGTCACGCGACGTTTTAAATTTGATATTTAAACTTAGATGCATTTATCCAAGAAAACAAGAACGTGACAAAATGCATAAATCAACAAAATGTTAAGTTCACCGGACGATGTTTATATTATATAAGGATGTAAAACTTAGAATAGAGTTAGTTATAAGTATGATCTAGAATCGACATATTTATGATTCAATAAATTGTTATATTCAATTGTGTTTTTTTTTGAATAAGGGCACATTGAGATACGTAACTCGCGCGACTAAATTCGTAGTTCATAAAGTTCACTTCTTTTAACGTTCACTGTTCGCGATTTCGCGTAAAGAGTTTTTCCGCAGATTTGCAAAGTTCGCGTCACTACATCGATTTACGTATTTGTTGACTGAAAGTTTTTCACTTAATTGCTTTTGTTGTTTTACGATGGCGGGTTTTGATTGATCTTGGAACTGAAGTTTTTGTCCATTGTTGGTTCTTGTAAAATGCAATTTGGCTTCGTAGAGCGGTCCATTTATTTATGGTGTTGAGATTTACACTTTGTTGTGTTGTACGATGTTGTCCATATGGCATATGCTGCAGTTGGTGTATTTTATGATTGCCTTTTTAAGTGTTGGGTCAAAACATGTGAAAAATTTTGACCGCTATACCCTGGATTTATGTTTTTAAGGGCTTCATCAATGGTTCCATGCTGATTTGAAAATGTTTATGACGCCAGTATAAAATGGTGCGTCTTAACGATTCGTACTTATTTTGTCGGCACGTTAATTCAAAGTTTTGCGTTATGTGAATATTTCTGTTTGTGCGAGATAATACCGCGGAGAAAAGAACTTATTATTTGTGGTTCGATAAAGAAAACACTTATAAACAATTTCGTAATGTTTATACGAAATATTTTAATAACAACGGTCCAAAATTAATCAGATGTACAGAGAGGTTAAAGATATTAACAAAAAAGGAGGAACAATTGGAAGTAATAAAATTACACCACCAAGGAAAAACCAACCACAGAGGAATCACGGAATCAGTTAAGGCCATTAGTAGAAAATATTATTGGGCAACGATGAAATCGGATATTCAAAATTATATTAACGAATGCGAAATTTGTAAAAAAACAAAATATGAAAGAAATCCTGCTCATGTACCTATAATGACCACCGAAACACCTCAAAAACCGTTCCAAAGAATACATATTGATACATTTTCTATCGAAGGTGAAAATTTTGTAACACTCATCGATGCTTTCTCAAAAATAGGACAAGCGATTCAAGTAAATAGTAAGAATGCAACAGAAATTGCTGAAGCGTTAATACATTATTTTGGATATTATAGAGTACCGGAAAACATCACCACCGATAATGGAACCGAAATAAAAAATGCGACGGTTCAAGAATTATTAAAAGCACATAAAATTCAAATACATTTTATTACGCCTCGTAACCCACCTTCCAATGGATTAATAGAAAGATTACACTCCACGCTCATTGAACATCTAAGGATAATGCGAACTCAAGACAAAAAAGCACCGATAAGAACCCTAATGAAGTATGCTATTATAGCTTATAATAATTCAATTCATTCATCAACCGGTTATACACCCCTTGAGTTAATTTTGAGACACACCAATTCAAGAGACCCTTACGACCTATACCTAAACCATCGATTTTATAAAGATTACGTGACTAATCATATCAATAAACTGAACTCGACTTACAAATATGTTAAAGAAAAACTTCATGAAAATAAAGCAGCCGTAGCAAAACAAAGAAACCCTAATAACCAGAACATTTTTAAAGTTAACCAAATTGTGTACACCAAAAAGACCAGTAATATAAGAGGTAAAACCAAAGATAAATTTGAAGGCCCTTTTAAAATACGCAAAATATTTGATGATAACACGGCCGAAATTGAAAAAGATAACAAAATTCAAAAAGTACATTTAAGATTATTGAGGAAACCTAATATTACAGATGGTGCACAAGAGGACATGCAGATTCTATCGACATCCACAAGCTAGAAGACAACCCAGGTTTACTTCCTGTTCAACTGGGAACCGCAGCAAATATATATAGTTATTGGACATTAATTAAGATTATCGATTTAGCACCACTCAGAATAGAATTTAGTAATTTAGTACATAATTTAAAAAATATAACTAACGCTTATCATAAACATGCTAATGGACCGGGATATTTAAAGGAAGCAGATAACTTTCACAGGCTTCTTGAAAATAAAATCAAAACCATCGAACTAAAATTTGAAACATTAGATCCATCACCCTCGAAAAGACAGCGACGCGGAGCAATCAACGGATTGGGTTCGATAATCAAGGTCATTACAGGAAATTTGGACGATAGCGATGCAGTACGATACGATAAGGCCATTCATGAACTGAAAAATAGTCAATACAATCAAAAATTGTTGATAAAAGAACAAATAAAACTCACAACTTTTGCCATTAAACAGTTTAACGAGTCCATTATTAAAATAGCAAGTAATCAGTTACTGTTATCAGAAAAAATTGCTCAAATGGAAGTAATTATCAATGCAACAAACGTATGGAAAACCAAAGCGGAACACCGAGTAACAATCATATCGGTTTATTTACAACTAATAACCGCATTTAACACGATTAAAGATATATTGGAATCTATCGAAACAACTTTAACGTTTGCCAAAATAAGTGTAATGACTCCGACTATTCTAACACCAGACGAACTTTTCCAAGAATTATTAGAAATCAAACCAGCTTTAACAGAAACAACATTCCCAGTACCACTAGAAAAGGAAAACTATCCTGAATTCCAAAAATTAATTCGAATTAAAGCCTTCACCCGACTCGATAAAATCCACCTTATTTTAGAAATCGCTACTACAAAAATAACCACATTTAATTACTATCACCTATATCCATGTCCTATTAGAAAAAATTTCAGTTATACAATAATAATCCCTCAAGCCAAATTTCTTTTAATAAATGAGCACGACTTCGCTACGAGTAGCCAAAGATGCGTTGAACTAACTCCGAACAAATTTATATGCGACTATCAAATTTACCAAATCAATGAAAATTCGCCCTGTGAAACTCATTTAATTCAATTTGCAAGAAACTTCGACAAGTGTCGGCAAGATTATTTGGACATAAGAACTACCATGGTTCAACATTTGGCAAGTAACCAATGGTTAGTGGTAACCAAGGGAGAAGAGATAATGAAACAAAATTGTAATACAAAAAATACTACGATGCCACTTAATGGAACATACGTCATTTCAATAAATGGTAACTGCATTCTGGAAATTCACTCACAATTAATTAGGAACCAAGAAGTTAAGGGCAAGACAAACATAATCGAAATACCAAAATTATCTTTCACAATCGACGCTAAAGAAGCAATATTGAAGTCAAATTCAAGCCTATGGAACTGGAATCAATCAATCTGGACGAATTAAAAACAACAGATGTTCAACTACACCAAATTGAGAAGAAATTGGAGGAAACTCCAACAACAATATATTTCAACAAAACAAGCGCATGGACTATTGTGATTTATTTGTTGCTAATCATTATTACAATATGTTATGTTTCAGTAAAAATAATCCATAGAAGAAAAGCTGCGTCGCCAATCCAAACGGACATCAGCCAAATTGGCCTACAAAACGTACGTCACCGTAATTTTGGTCCTGGTGGGGAGATGTGATGTCATTCAATATTTTTGTTATTCAGAAATAAAATATAAGTACTTAAATTATGCATTATGTCACGCGACGTTTTAAATTTGATATTTAAACTTAGATGCATTTATCCAAGAAAACAAGAACGTGACAAAATGCATAAATCAACAAAATGTTAAGTTCACCGGACGATGTTTATATTATATAAGGATGTAAAACTTAGAATAGAGTTAGTTATAAGTATGATCTAGAATCGACATATTTATGATTCAATAAATTGTTATATTCAATTGTGTTTTTTTTTGAATAAGGGCACATTGAGATACGTAACTCGCGCGACTAAATTCGTAGTTCATAAAGTTCACTTCTTTTAACGTTCACTGTTCGCGATTTCGCGTAAAGAGTTTTTCCGCAGATTTGCAAAGTTCGCGTCACTACATCGATTTACGTATTTGTTGACTGAAAGTTTTTCACTTAATTGCTTTTGTTGTTTTACGATGGCGGGTTTTGATTGATCTTGGAACTGAAGTTTTTGTCCATTGTTGGTTCTTGTAAAATGCAATTTGGCTTCGTAGAGCGGTCCATTTATTTATGGTGTTGAGATTTACACTTTGTTGTGTTGTACGATGTTGTCCATATGGCATATGCTGCAGTTGGTGTATTTTATGATTGCCTTTTTAAGTGTTGGGTCAAAACATGTGAAAAATTTTGACCGCTATACCCTGGATTTATGTTTTTAAGGGCTTCATCAATGGTTCCATGCTGATTTGAAAATGTTTATGACGCCAGTATAAAATGGTGCGTCTTAACGATTCGTACTTATTTTGTCGGCACGTTAATTCAAAGTTTTGCGTTATGTGAATATTTCTGTTTGTGGGCGATTGAAGTGTGCATTTTGCAATCTCCTTGTTGTAGTGGGCTTTAGTCGGATTACTGGGATATGCATTCACCAATAATGCGAAAGATATGGATTTGATGTTGGTAAGTTCCTTCAGTTGCGTTTTTCGCGTACTTTCACTTTTTAGTTTATTGTTTTTCGCACTTAGGGTATCACTTGATTATTTAAGTCACTGTAAGTGTTTATATAAATCGGAAAAAAAGTGATTTTAATAGCAATGTTTTCTTTACACTCGCGGTGTCGCGGTTAACTTTTGTCTTTATTCACTAATCATAATTGTATGCAGTAATACGCAAAAATAAAATTTTAATTATTATTCTTTAACATTTATGAATAACATATTAAAAAAAAAATTTTGAAATTATATACATATAATGATATATAGAATGGTAATCATGTTTACCTAATTTATAAAAAAAAAATAATGGTTAAAGCATAAATAATACGTCGTGTATACATTTTATATCTATACCTGTAGGTTTGTCAAAAGTAATTAACTTTTTATTTTAACTTGTTCCATTTTAAATATTTTGCTCAAAACATGAAGTAGTCTTTTATAATAGAAGTTAATAATACAGTAATTAATACAATAGTATTTAATACAATTAGTTCGCTAATTTAAAAAAAAATGGAAAAAGTTATTTATCGCGTTCTTATTTTTGGGAGAACTCAAAATAAAATCTCCTTTGTATTTGATAATCATAATGAATTTACTTAATAAATTTGATGCTAGCAAAACATCTTTTAAAAAAAAATTAAATTTGTTAAGAATTGTGTTTGGTTAGGTGGTGTTAATAGGGAAATTTTGACCATAACAGATTAGTAATAATGGAAATCAGGGTGTACGTTACGCGTAACTATTCGTTCTGAACGTCTCAAGGGGTTAGCTTCCGGTAACTCGGGCTGTTCATGATTTATTTGTTCATCATTTATTTCTTCGGGATCTGCGGGAGAGGCTATTGGTGAGTCGGACTCATTAATTTGATCTTGAACTGAACTAGGTCGCTCAACATTATTATTAGGATTTCGTAAAAGAGGTAAAAATAAATAAGGCGCCGCGTCGGACATTGGTTGCTGAAAATCTGCTTCAAAATCGGAATCTTCCTCGCTATTATTTGCAACAGGTACACACGGGTCATCATCAATAGATTCGGGGTCGCTACATATGAAAAGTTTTAGACGATTTATGTGTACTATTTGTTCTTGTCGGGTTCCTACTTTGCGAATTCGATAGGTTACCGGTTCTATTGTTTGCAATACTCGATACGGACCTGTCCATGGTTTAGTTAATTTTTTTGAAATACCTATTTTATGTGATGGGTCGTGTAAATATACTAGATCACCAATTTGAAATTCGCGGTTTTTAGTTTTTGTATTAAAGTTTCGCGCACGGTGGTCACTACTTTCTTTCATTGTTTTTATTACATTTGTAAATGCTTTATTTAGTCTTGACATCATTTCTGAGGCGTAATTTGTACTCACGTCGTATTTTACAGTATTAGCTTTTAAAATATCGTCAATGGACGCGTCATGTCGCGTCCCTGAATTAAAAAGAAAGGCGTATAGCCTGTAGAACGGTGAATGTGGGCTCTATATGCCATTAAAATAAAGGGTATCCAGTTATCCCAATCTGTATGTTTGTCTGAAATGAAACTTGCAAGAATGTCTTTCAAAACTCTATGTGTTCGTTCTATGACGCCGTTTGATTGTGGGTGGTAAGCTGTAGTTTGAATTTTGTCTATATGAAGAAGTTTACATGTTTCTTTAAAAAGTTTCGACACAAAATTTGCGCCTTGGTCAGTAATCAATTGTTTTGGAGTACCATGTCTAGTAATAATATGGGTAACAAAAGTTTTTGCTACTGTTTCCGCTGATTGATTTGGAATGGGTATTGCTTCTGGGTATTTTGAAAAATGGTCTTGAAAGGTTAATAAATATTTATTGCCGTTGTCTGAAGTAACAAATGGACCAACAATGTCCATTGCTGTTCGTTCAAATGGTTCTAATGTTTCAGGAAATTCTTGTAGGGGAACAGGTTTAAAATGGGGTGAAGTCTTCCGTTGATTACAAAT
Source organism: Cantharis rufa (assembly GCA_947369205.1). Classification (NCBI taxonomy): domain Eukaryota; kingdom Metazoa; phylum Arthropoda; class Insecta; order Coleoptera; family Cantharidae; genus Cantharis; species Cantharis rufa. The sequence continues at coordinate 26,770,568 of OX376304.1, forward strand.
GCTAGATGAAGATACATAATTTATTATGTCCTTTTTCATGTTGGGCCAGTAAAATCTACTTTCAATGAATTGTAAAGTTTTGAGTTGTCCTAAATGTCCAGCTTGGGGTAGGTCGTGAAAATCGTGTATGGTTTTCTTAATAAAGGATTTGGGTATTACTAATGTGTCTTGTCCAGTTGAACTGTTTGTTTTATATAAAATAGAGTCATTGTCTAAGTAATAAGGAAAGTCGTCGTCTTGCCTTTGCGCGAGGTCTAAACTTATTGATTTGCAAAAATGATCTTTTAATTGTTCCTCTTTGATTTGTTCTCGATCCCATATAGGAATTAGGGGGACTTTTTCATTAATTACGTTAACAGGATAAGTTATTTGATTGTTTTCGCATATTTTAATTTATATTGAGGTTTTTTGAAAAATAAATTTTAGCATATTATACAGGGTGTTCCAATTTAAAGAGTCGGTTTCTTGTAACAATTTTGGAATAGCTATTTTAAATATTTTATTATCTAAGCATAAGTTAAGTAAGTTAGTGAATGAATCAAATAATGTATTATATGAGGGTTTACCGTAATAATTACTTTTAATTTTTAAATAATAGATATTTCTTTCAGGAAAATTTAAAACTGCAACTTCACCTAAATCTTTGTTTTGAGTACGTAATTCATTAATACTAACGAATACTTTTCTAAACTCTTTTGCCGTTCCTTCGTTCATATCAAAATCTTTTGACACATAAGTGACTAATGAATATTCGTCGGAAATCGCGAATAAGTTTTTAGATTCTATAGTTATTTTATCATTTTCCGGGATACTATTATTATTTTGGGCTAAAAAGAAATCTTGTAGGGTTGGTTTTTCAAACATATAAATTCTACTTAAAGCGTCTACGTTTCCGTGTTTTACACCTGGTCTATGAATAATTTCAAAATCGTATTCGGCTAAGGACAATCGCCAACGAGCAAGTCTACTTGTTACATCGCGTAATCCAATCAGCCAGGCAAGTGGTCTGTGGTCAGTGATAACTGTGAATTTTCTTCCGTATAAAAAGCATCTAAATTGTTTAATTCCGAAAATAACCGCGAGACATTCTAATTCAGTTACCGTATAGTTTTTCTCCGCTTTTTGCAATTTTCTACTAACAAACGCAATGGGTCTTTCAAAGCCGCCTCGTTTTTGACTTAATATGGCACCTATTCCGGTTCCACTCGCATCTGTAGCTAAAATAAATGGTTCATTGAAATCAGGGAATATAAGAACATCTTCTGAAGTGACTGCTGATTTTAGTTTCTGTATTGAATCAATAACTTCCGGAGTAATTGTAAATTTGTTATCTTTCTTTGTGAGATTTGTTATGGGTGATGCAATTTCTGAAAAATTTTTAATGTAACGACGATACCATCCAACTAGTCCTAAAAATGATCTTACTTCTGTTACGTTTTGCGGAATCGGGAATGATTTTACTGACTCGAGTTTATCGGGGTCCGGATTAACGCCGTCTTTGGTAATAACATGACCTAAATATTTAACTTGACGTACTAAAAACTGACATTTACTAGGTTTTAATTTAAGATTGGCTTCTTTTAGTCTTTCAAAAATGATTGCTAAATTTTGGAGGTGTTTTTCAATATCGTCTATGCTGTAAACAATAATGTCGTCTAAATAAACTAAACACATTTGTCCAGTTAAGCCAGATAATGTGATATTAATAAATCTTTGAAAAGTACTGGGACTATTGATTAAACCAAAAGGCATTTTATTATATTCGTAATGTCCGAACATAGTTGTGAAAGCTGTCTTTTCTCTGTCTCCCTCTTCTACTTCAATTTGGTGAAAAGCTTGGGAAATATCTAATACACTGAACAGGGAAGATGAGTGAAAATATTGTTCTATTGTTTCGTGAAGGTCAGGAAGAGCATAATAATCTCGTTTTGTTATTGAATTCAATCCGCGGTAGTCTATACATAAACGAATTTTGCTTTCGCCGTTTGGGAGAGTTTTCGTAACCATGACTACTGGAGCTGACCACGGGGAGAAAGAGTTAGATATTCCGGAATCTAAAAGTTTCTGAATTTCGTTCTTTAAAATTTCTCGTTGATGATAAGGAACTCTATAAGGTTTCTTTGCGATTGGGGGTACATTCTCGGTAATTATTCTATGTTTAACATTATTCGCGGTTGTCAATACTTCGTTATCTAAAATAAAAACGTTCTTATATTTAGCAATTAATTCATGGAGTGAATTTTTGGTTGTTTCATCAAGGTGATCAAAATCAAACTGTGAAAGAATTTCGTTAATGTTATCGATAGACGTCTCTACCGCATTAATCTCCTTTGCCGCATTGTTTTTATTGACCTTGTCGAGTAATTTTACGTTACTATAAATAAACTATAAACTTTACCGATCTGCGTATTTTTTTTCAAAGTTACATCATATACGTTTGTATTGATGATTCGCGTAACTACATTTTCTCCATTGTTATTAACTATTGCGCTAGCTACTAATAATTTTTGATGGTTGGCATCGTTTTGTTCGATTAATAGCCATTTATGATTGGTTTTCATTCCTTTGTCGCGTTTTGCATTAAATTTTATTTTAAAACATTGTTCGCTTTCCGAGCGTTTAGGTATTACTATATCTTCATTAATTATTAAAGTTCCTACAAAAAATTTATCGTATTTTTCTGATTTAATTATTTTGCCATTGCCACTTTTTGGCACGCTGTTATCTACTTTCTTAACTTTCTTTACTTTACTACTATCTTTGCTTTCTGACTTACTACTAAATAATTTATTTACGTTAATTGGTACGCTTACTAAGTTATCTGAATTTTTATTACTAATTTCGCAATTTTCATTTATATTTATATTTATATCATTAATATCGTTAATACTGGTTTTCATTTTGTCTAAATTATCATTGTTAAATTCTGTTAAATCAACATTAAATTATTCATTACATTTTGCCAAATTAAATTTTTCTTCCCCATTTCTACTAAAATTCTTAACATTACTTAAACTACTATAATCGCTCCTAAGAACAATTTTATCGTCTACTTCGCGAATAATCTATATTCGCGTCAAATTTATGCAGTAGGTCTCTGCCAATTAATCCATCAGCTTGTAGGGTTATGTTTTCGCAAACAACAAATTCGAATTCAAATAAATTTTGGACGTTTCTAGAGCCGACTTTAACGTTCAGGGTACCTAGTGCTTTTTGCTGAAGGCCAGATATTCCAGAGAGAATGATGTCCTCGTCCGGTTGATTTAAATTGTTTAATTTTAATATTTCGGGTTTTAAGAGGCTAATACAAGAACCTGAATCTAACAATAATTTACTATATTTGCCATTTAATAATACTTCTATGATACTTGGGCTTTCTTCTATAATAGAATTTAAACTGGGTATGAGGTGAGGTAATTTATTATTATTATGGGTTTTATTAAAATTAACGCGAATATTTGGGTATGAATTGTTTAAAAAGTTGGTTGAGCACCTGTCATGGTTTGAGGGGTAACCACAACAGCATTTGAGTTTAAAGGTTGTTGTCTCGAATTATTCGCGTTTTCTCTATCAGCGTCGTTGCGATTTTGACTGCAACTTGGACGGTCGCGATCGCGGTTAAAACTGCTACTATAATTATTATTATTGTTATTAAAATTTCTGGTAATCGATCCAGAATTATTACCGTTATAATGATTTTGCGTATTTGGTCTAAAATTGTCATATCCTCGCGCATTTGATCCTAGGTTAGTTTGATAATTATTATTAAACCGATTTTGGTTAGATGGACCATATTGATTTGGTTGATGATTTGATCTTTGTCGATAAAAGTTTGAATTATTTGTCTGCGGATTTCTAGGATAATTATTGTGATTTTGGTTAAAGTTTGTCGTATTAGATCGCGGATAATTATTATTTGAGTATGATTGTCGGTTAAAGTTCGCGTTTTGATTATTGAAACGCCGATTTACGTTATTTTCGAAATAATTCTGTCGGTTATCTATTTGAGTTACGTTAACAGGGTTGTCACGCGTTTTAATTAATGAATCATTTATTTCCTGACATTTAGCGACTTCTTCCGCGGTATCGATAGTGAGATTTTCCGTTCTCATCAATGTTACACCTATTGCCCTGATGAGGTCTTTTTTTAACCCTATTTTGAATTGCGTTAATATTGTTTGAGCGCATTTGGATTTTATACCTGGAATTTCGTCGGGGGTCGCGGTTTTTAAATCTTCCGTTAATACTTTTAATCCTAATCCTTTTAGCCGTGTTGTAAATGAAGATACTTGTTCATCATGTCTCTGATAACAATGATGTAATTTGTTTAAAGCTTCACCCGGAATCTGAAGTTTTGTGAATTGTTTAATTATTCGTGCTTTAAATTGTTGGTAATTTAAATTATTTAATTCCGTGTCTGATTTAAAATATCTAAGAGCAGAACCGTATAACCTATATTTTACTATGTTTAAAGCCATATTTTTCGTCCAATTTTCTATATTAGCCCTTTGTTTGACTTTATCAAAGTACCACGTCGGATTTGATTCGCCATTATAGCCTTCTAAGGGTGCCGCAAATATTCCGAAAGGTGAGAATGGCATGTCGGGAGGTAATGGGTGATTTATACTGACATTAAAACTATCTGCTGCGTCTGTGTCGGGAAAAGAATTATCTGGGACATCATTGCTGTGTGCCATTATGAATTACTTTATATTTTGAATTATGAACAAAAGTAGTAGGTAGCTATTAAACTAATTTAATTTTACGTTAATTTATTTTAAGTTAAAATTTGAAGAATTTTAAAGAATAACAGCAAATTTATGGAAACAAATAAAATAACTAACTGAAATGAACTTTTAATTGAAAATTACTTTAGTGAATACACAAAAAAAAAATTTTAAACTTAATTTTGGGTGTTGTAGGTATTTGTTTATCTCTGTGAACTCGTGAAAAAGTTTTAATTTTTATCGAAAAATCCCAATGCTAATGCCACCATTGTGGTAATCTGGACTTCGTGGTTGGAAAGGCGGACCTGACGGTGTTGCTGAAAAATAGCTTTAACCTACCTTTCTTCCCTTTTGTTCCAGATCAACTTTTCTTTAATCGCTGCCACCAGATCTAGTTTAAAGATGTAACGAGATAGATCAGCTCGTTTTGATTGGGTTGTAGTAGCGTGAACTTTTAGGAGACGTAGGGATGAGATAAACAATACTTTTGCAACACCAAAATTAAACAGTTTGAAATTATAATTAAATTTATTAAAATCAAAAATATAGGGGAGGTACAAACGAAAAATAATATAACAAAATAATGCAATACTAAAGATTAAGACACATGAACATGGGTAAAAAAAATAATAATAAAATCGATCGCGAATATACAGAGTGAAATAAAATGTTTTATTACTAACCTTTTTCCTATAATAATTCGAGCAACGGCTTTGGCTGGTTGTTGTAGAAATTGTCACTTTAATTTAATATAATTTAATTAATTGAATTTAAAAAAAATATCACTTTGTGATTGAAATTATAAAAGCAAAAATGAAAATCAAAACTTCGAGTGACCGCGACGTTATCGCTAGTAGATATACTAAGGGGGTTCTAGATCCGGAAGTAAACATGATGCGGGTTCTAGATCCATTCTCCATAAGATTTAACATGGTAGAAATTTAACTGTTTTTACATCCGGTTTGGGTAAAAGTGTGCCAAAGGTGACAAAGGTGTACAAAAGGTGTACAGGTGACAAAGGTGTACAGGTACAAAAGGTGTACAGGTACAAAAGGTGTGCAGGTACAAAGGTGTGCAGGTACAAAGGTGTACAGGTATGAAAGGTGTACAAAAGGTGTACAGGTATGAAAGGTGTACAGGTAAAAAAGGTGTACTGGCACAAAAGGCGTATATACGGAAGGTGCGACCCCCAGGCGCGACCCCCAGGTGCGACCCCCAGGTGCGACCCCCTGGTGCGACCCCCAGGTGGGACCCCCAGGTAAAGGAAATGTGAAATTCACCGTTTGATGATGTTGATCATATGACTCAATTAAAAAAGTTTGTTATTTCATAGGTCATGCAAAGTTCAGACAAGTTTAAGCAGATAACTCAATTATATCAGTCTAATTAAAAAAAGTTCATTAGGTCACCGGATGTGGTTCTTCCACCCAATTTAACAATATTACGATATATTTTAAGAAATGGTATGTATCGTTATTTATATAAGTATGTCGTTTAATAAAATTCATTAATGATTCTGTTTTCAAATAGTTTGTATTGATAAATTAAAGTAAGTAAATTAATTTTCTATATTTATGTGACTGCTTATAAAGTTTTTAATTTGTAGAAATACACATACAAAATTGACAGATTCTTGATGATGAAGAAAATAAGTTAGTCTTGATAATATTTATACACATTCAGTGGGGATCATAAAAATATTTCTACAACAATGGCTAAAATATTGCAACACTTTAGAATGAAAGATGGTATATTGGAAAATTTACTAACAAATCGTTTAATCGACGATGAATGGACTGAAAGGTTTCAGCCTGATACTTTAAAATATATTTGCGTAAAAGTGGTAAATAAGCAAATTCAGCAACTACCCGATATATTCCACCTTGCTACTGAACTGCCCGAATCTTTAATACGGATTTTATTAAGGGATTGGTGCTATCAAAGTGTTGTTAGTGAAGAAATACTAGTTCATCTTAAATTTAAGTTGAAAGAACTATTTGAAATGTTTATATGTAATGAAAGAACAAGGCACTTTGTTAATACAATAGAATTTAGACATATTGTTGATGTCAGTGGCATTGATCAGTTGATACAATATTATTGTTATTATTCTAATTTGGAAGCACGGAGCCTTATATTAGTTCGAAATTCGTATTATGTAAGTAAATACGGTAAAGTTTGCGTATGTTGTGCGGATGATTATAATCATAATCGTACAATGATAAGTAATGTAGAAGAAGAAAAATTACCAGGGAAACCTAGACCAAATTACCTGGATGGAATTGCGTGAAATGATAGAGAGTAAACAATTATGGTGCCAAATGTGCTTTAGAAACAGAATAGTAAAATTTTGTAAGAATAAATAACAATAGTAAACTTAAAATATGTATTTGTTCAATTAACAATTGTATTAAATTGTATGAAACGATTAATGATAACAATGCTGTAGTAAAAAAATATAATATTTGTAATAAATGAAATTATTTTTAATATTGAGTTTTTTTTTGTGTCTATATAAGCAAAGTACTATGGGACAGGTAGTTTGTTATAAAAGGTGATGCAGTATGTTTATTACTTATCTAAGCAATTACTATATGAAGAACATGGGTGTATATACAGAAGAAGAAGATCGCCTATTTTCTTTTAGAGATTGGAAATACCCCTGCGTAAATTCAAATGAGTTGGCTAAAGCTGGATTTTATAATTTAAGAAATGGCGATAGTGTGCGGTGCGCATTTTGTTCAATCGTTATTGGCGATTGGAAAATTGGTGACGATCCTATGGTAGAACATAAAAAATGGTCTCGACGTTGCCCCTTTCTTGGAGAAGATGTATGCGGAATAAAAAGTTTACCTAATTCAATACCTGAAAATTATTCTAAACCATCTACAAAAGTTGAATATCGAAGTTATGATATTTCCGGAAGATTCGAAATGCTATTAAATTCAATAGCTATAAATTGCTTGAAATTATCTACAAAGGATTCTGATGAAAATTTCTCTGAAATTACTCCTTTATTGGAATACAAAGATGTGGACGATTTCGCTATCAATAAACCCCCTTATGGTTCTTGCGTATTACAATAGAATCAACCTTGTATAAGAAATACACAATTTGATTTAATAAAGAAATTATAAAAATTTCCTTTTTCATTTATAGTTTTAAGAACAATTATTTTAAAAATCGTATTTAAATATGACTAATTGCAATTTATTTAATATATGAATCAATTACTAAGAAGTTCTTAGCGCTTATCAAATTAACTAAACATTAAAATATCACACAATGGTTCTATTAAAAAAAAAAATATTACTAAGAAGTTCTTATCGCTTATCAAATTAGGTTAGATCAGCAAAATGAAAGATTATTGAAGTTTGATGATCTAACCTATAATTATTTTCTTGTACATAGATAAACTGTAAGAATTTTTTGTATGTGTGAGTCACATTAAATAAAAACAATGAAAAAGTTTTTAAGTCTTTTATTATCAAATTGAACGTCGAAAGGTATACTTCAAGTATAAATCTAAAAAAAAGTTTGATTTTTAAAAATGAATTCGTGGCTTATATTATCAACTGTTTTAAATAGCACTTTATACATAGGATGTCCGGAAAATTCGCAATATGGATATGCCTGTTTGGCCTATGAAGATTCTTTTACCGAAGCTAACAATTGTTCATGGAAATTGATGAATGTAACCAAAAACAATGATATTTGTGCATTTACTATCGATTTTGAAAAACATGATAAATTTCACTATAAAATTAAGTTTTTTGATAATTTCACAAAGATTTTCGAAACAAAATGGGAAAAAGTTTTAATTAAGTGTAATATTATACCATATGATTATAATATTATCGTATGTGAAGGGTCATTGGCATGTGTACTGATTATTATCTATTCATATATGTATTATTTAATAAAAAAAAGGAAGCCTATGACATCTATTGAAAGTAATATTCATTAAAAATGAAGTTTTCTATTTGTATTCAAAAGAAAAATACAGAATATTAAATTAATTTGTTTGTTTTATTTAAAAAAAGTATTGTTACATTAGATTAACAGCGTTATTAATTTAATAAAGTTATTTAAAAATTAATTTTACATTTGATTAACAACACCAGTAAACGGATTATAATTATATACAGAGTCGGTCAGAAGTAAAGCATAAGCAATGGTATTAGGGGGGAAATCTGTTGAAGCTTGTAATTCCAGTTTAACGCTCAATATTGGGTCTTCAGCCTTTTCGTGTTGTTTAGACATGTCAATGACGAAAATTGGTTCTTTTAAAAAATGTTCAAAATCATAAATAGGTTCGACCTTATCATAATACTTTTTTTGAAAATTTAAATAGTCATCATATGCTAGTACGCAGCGTTTTTTATTAAAGTCGTTATGTCTTTTTTCGTAAGGATATCGAACATGATTTATAAATCCTATAACATCATTAATGTTACATTGGGATAGAGTGGAGGCATTTTCTAATCGATTATTTCGTTTATTACTTTGGAAAGCAATAAATAACCATCGAGGGCGTCTGTTTTGAACGGTGTTTTGAATCGCCCCAATCAACATGTTTGTATGGGTTGGAAGTGCTGGGTAATGGAATAAATGTCGAGCATGAAAGCCAATTTCGATTTCCTTTTCACGATTTATGTGGTTGTAGATTCCCAACTTTGCAGAATCGCTTGGAGTTATATGGGGTACTTTCCAATTAATTTTGGTAATTTTTATTGTCACCTCGGTATCGCCTCTGTAGACGTCTTCATCTGATTTTGATCTGATAAGAATAAGTTCTTGTCTACTGTTCAAAATATTTCTGCGATAACATGATGCAAAACCAAGAACATGATTAAGAGGTATCATGACTGTAAAATTTTTCTTTTCCGAATCGCATATTTGTGATTTACCATCGGAAAGACTATACCCCGCGTTAGATAATGCAATGACATCATCTTTACTATATCCGCAACGACCGTAAATTAATGACGAAATGCCTGGAGTTCTACAACTATCAATAACGACATCACCAAGCTGATAGCGTATTTCTTCGAATAAAAATAATGGGTCGTTAAGTTCATATAGTTTGGTAGCATCTTTTGGAGTGATTGTACCCTCGATATAAATTTTGCTGGCATAAGTGGCCGTTATTAGCTCACCCTTTTCGATCACGATTCTAATCTCGTCCGAGTTGGAAAATGAATTATTATATGGATGGTATGTATGTAGAGCATTTTCGACGATTAAATCCTCGTGATAAACGTCCGTAAAAATAGTACTTAATGATTGTTCTTCCTGCATTTTTTTACTCGATAACCCAAAGACTCTAAAATTTTTATTTCTGCAGGTGTTACACCTTCGGAGTGGGTTGATTTAATGATGTTGTATGTGAGGTTGGGTATTTTTATATTATTAAGATTTAAGCCCATTACGTTTTAATTCTAAACGAATTGTAACTTGTTCGGAGCCAAAATCAACTGATTCACCTGTGTGATCAACCAATTTAATACTTATGTTATGAATAGTATTAGTCAGTACAGGTAAATATATAGGTATGCTGGGTTCCTTAACTAATCTATATCCAGGTTCCACCGAAACATCAAATTCGAAAATTGTATGACCTTCTGACTCATTCCTGTACGATTGTGATACAATTCCGCAGGTGACTTGTATGTTGGTTGCTCGCATTATACGAACATCTAGATCGGATTCGTATTTTATGTTCGGTTGTAAAATTTTTCTTGAAAATCCTAGCATTCGTCCAATAGAATCAGTTTTAGTAAAATCAATTTTATACGGCGATGTAATTTCACATTTTAAAGTATTGGTGTTTGCTTTCAACACAAATTTATCACCGACATCGGCTTTGATGATGTCATACAACTCATTTATTTCGTAAGCACCGTGAGGAATATTACAAATCTTATGTTCACCATAATAAAATTTGTCATTGCCTTTATAAATATTTTTTATCGAATTACATCCATAAAATCCAATCAGACCTAAAACATATTCGTATTTAGGATCTAATTGAATTGGAGGATAATAATCAACACTTAATTCATTGCCTACACCCGTTAAGGTCAAGGTATACGACATGATTAAATCAAATTTCACTTTTATAAATATTTATTATAATGTAAAGATTAAAAGCAATAACGATAGTTTTTTATAAATATTTATTCATATAAAAATTTTAAACATAGATGACCGCAAATAATCGTGTTATACGATTGGACTCGATTATAATTATAAACAATTTTACAATTTTTAAAATATTTTACTAGTTCTATCGGCGGCCTCAAATCTCCGAAACTATCAAAATACAATACATTATTTTTAAATTTCTTGTAAGCAACCCAATGAGTACCAGTGTTAGAATTCAAGTCCAAGTTGACAATACCACTTTCATGAGTTTTAGGTTTGGCAGGTAATGTATCGTTCATAAATCCGTTCATAAATCCGTTCATAAAACGAACAGGTCCGTTCATAAAACGAACAGGTCCGTTCAACAGGTCCGTTCATAAAACGGACCTGTTCGTTTTATGAACGGACCTGTTGAACGGACCTGTTCGTTTTATGAACGGACCTGTTGAACGGACCTGTTCGTTTTATGAACGGACCTGTTCGTTTTATGAACGGACCTGTTCGTTTTATGAACTGGTATACTGGATAGTTGAGTTGATAATGTAAATATTTAAAAAATCAAAGACTTATATAACAGTCAAAGCCTTTCCTATATCGACCATCGTTTATGTTTGATTCCACATTAATTACAATAAATCCAAATGGTTCCTTCCAGCACTCTGCACATATCGAACGAAATTTTTCAAAAGACATGTCGGTACTAACATGGTCATCGTATACATGCTTTAAATTTAAAGCATCTTGTTTGAACAAAATGATAAAATTAGCATTATCTCTTATTAATTGTTTGGGTACTTTCGAATAAGTTTGACAGAGATAGAATGAATCTATTGCATTATGCCGCCCCATACAGAAATAATCTTTTACGCTGGTGCTCTTATCTGTTATGACGTCATCAAACACCATTATTGAATTAGGTTTAGCTTTGTTTACAGGTACAACATCGTCGTGCTGCTTAAATGTGTAATATCCCAAACCTTTCATGGGTTCCAGCACATTTTTCAAGTATTGATACTTTGGCTGATGTAAGGACTTTGAATATACGTAGACATTTTTAAATCTCAAACCATTAGGATCTTCAATAATACTGATAAGTGCATTTGTTTTTCCAGATCCCGAACTGCCAGCTATTATAGCTCTAACGGTATCGGGAAATAAATCACCATGCTTGCTTACGTTATTCGTTTGAATGTCATGATTATCTACTTTTAATGTAGATGATTGCTTGATAAACTTCATTGTTTAATTACAATTTGAAGTGAGCATACCTATATATATATAGATACTTGAGCGCACATTTCAGTAAATGATCATTCACAGCGGTGTAGGGCTGTTCAATTCTGCTATAAATAGCCTACCAGTAGAATTACACATACCTGGATATCAATATTGTGGTCCAGGAACTAAATTAAAAAAACGATTAGCTAGAGGTGATCCTGGAATAAATCCGTTGGACGCTGCATGCAAGGAACACGATATCGCTTACTCGCAATATAAAAATTTAGAAGATCGTCATCGGGCTGATAAAGTGTTAGAGGAAAAAGCTTGGGAACGTGTAAAATCTAACGACGCCACCTTTGGTGAAAAAGCCGCAGCTTGGACTGTTACTACTGCAATGAAAGGTAAAAGAAAATTCGGTATGGGATGTCGCAAGCGTAAGACCTTATTCGGCAAAGGAATTATAAAGAAAATATTACGCGGTACTGGAAAAGATAAAAATAATATCAAAAATGTTCTCGTCATGGCAAAGAAAGTAATCAAAAGTATTGGAGGTAAAAAGAATGTTAAAATTCCTAGGGTAATACCCTTGCCCAAGGAAGGTGGTATTTTACCTTTTCTAATACCCCTATTCGCGGGACTATCAGCGGTTGGAGCGTTGGCCGGAGGTGCTTCGGGTATAGCCTCGGCCGTCAATAAAGCAAAATCGTCACAACGGCTATTGGATGAAGGTCAAAGACATAACAAAACGATGGAAGCTATAGCCATGGGGAAGAAAGGTGAAGCATTATATCTCAAACCGTACAAGACAGGAAGCGCATTATTTTTGAAACCATATTCAAAAAACTGAATAATTTGCCTCGGAGACCTCTAACTGATTTTGATTTAAGAAAGTATGCCGCCGATGTTCCTAATTTTAGAGGCGTATTCATGCGCGATACATTACCTGCCAAACCTAAAACTCATGAAAGTGGTATTGTCAACTTGGACTTGAATTCTAACACTGGTACTCATTGGGTTGCTTACAAGAAATTTAAAAATAATGTATTGTATTTTGATAGTTTCGGAGATTTGAGGCCGCCGATAGAACTAGTAAAATATTTTAAAAATTGTAAAATTGTTTATAATTATAATCGAGTCCAATCGTATAACACGATTATTTGCGGTCATCTATGTTTAAAATTTTTATATGAATAAATATTTATAAAAAACTATCGTTATTGCTTTTAATCTTTACATTATAATAAATATTTATAAAAGTGAAATTTGATTTAATCATGTCGTATACCTTGACCTTAACGGGTGTAGGCAATGAATTAAGTGTTGATTATTATCCTCCAATTCAATTAGATCCTAAATACGAATATGTTTTAGGTCTGATTGGATTTTATGGATGTAATTCGATAAAAAATATTTATAAAGGCAATGACAAATTTTATTATGGTGAACATAAGATTTGTAATATTCCTCACGGTGCTTACGAAATAAATGAGTTGTATGACATCATCAAAGCCGATGTCGGTGATAAATTTGTGTTGAAAGCAAACACCAATACTTTAAAATGTGAAATTACATCGCCGTATAAAATTGATTTTACTAAAACTGATTCTATTGGACGAATGCTAGGATTTTCAAGAAAAATTTTACAACCGAACATAAAATACGAATCCGATCTAGATGTTCGTATAATGCGAGCAACCAACATACAAGTCACCTGCGGAATTGTATCACAATCGTACAGGAATGAGTCAGAAGGTCATACAATTTTCGAATTTGATGTTTCGGTGGAACCTGGATATAGATTAGTTAAGGAACCCAGCATACCTATATATTTACCTGTACTGACTAATACTATTCATAACATAAGTATTAAATTGGTTGATCACACAGGTGAATCAGTTGATTTTGGCTCCGAACAAGTTACAATTCGTTTAGAATTAAAACGTAATGGGCTTAAATCTTAATAATATAAAAATACCCAACCTCACATACAACATCATTAAATCAACCCACTCCGAAGGTGTAACACCTGCAGAAATAAAAATTTTAGAGTCTTTAGGTTATCGAGTAAAAAAATGCAGGAAGAACAATCATTAAGTACTATTTTTACGGACGTTTATCACGAGGATTTAATCGTCGAAAATGCTCTACATACATACCATCCATACAATAATTCATTTTCCAACTCGGACGAGATTAGAATCGTGATCGAAAAGGGTGAGCTAATCACGGCCACTTATGCCAGCAAAATTTATATCGAGGGTACAATCACTCCAAAAGATGCTACCAAACTATATGAACTTAACGACCCATTATTTTTATTCGAAGAAATACGCTATCAGCTTGGTGACGTCGTTATTGATAGTTGTAGAACTCCAGGCATTTCGTCATTAATTTACGGTCGTTGCGGATATAGTAAAGATGATGTCATTGCATTATCTAATGCGGGGTATAGTCTTTCCAATGGTAAATCACAAATATGCGATTCGGAAAAGAAAAATTTTACAGTCATGATACCTCTTAATCATGTTCTTGGTTTTGCATCATGTTATCGCAGAAATATTTTGAACAGTAGACAAGAACTTATTCTTATCAGATCAAAATCAGATGAAGACGTCTACAGAGGCGATACCGAGGTGACAATAAAAATTACTAAAATTAATTGGAAAGTACCCCATATAACTCCAAGCGATTCTGCAAAGTTGGGAATCTACAACCACATAAATCGTGAAAAGGAAATCGAAATTGGCTTTCATGCTCGACATTTATTCCATTACCCAGCACTTCCAACCCATACAAACATGTTGATTTGGGCGATTCAAAACACCGTTCAAAACAGACGCCCTCGATGGTTATTTATTGCTTTCCAAAGTAATAAACGAAATAATCGATTAGAAAATGCCTCCACTCTATCCCAATGTAACATTAATGATGTTATAGGATTTATAAATCATGTTCGATATCCTTACGAAAAAAGACATAACGACTTTAATAAAAAACGCTGCGTACTAGCATATGATGACTATTTAAATTTTCAAAAAAAGTATTATGATAAGGTCGAACCTATTTATGATTTTGAGCATTTTTTAAAAGAACCAATTTTCGTCATTGACATGTCTAAACAACACGAAAAGGCTGAAGACCCAATATTGAGCGTTAAACTGGAATTACAAGCTTCAACAGATTTCCCCTCTAATACCATTGCTTATGCTTTACTTCTGACCGACTCTGTATATAATTATAATCCGTTTACTGGTGTTGTTAATCAAGTGTAAAATTAATATTTAAATAACTTTATTAAATTATTAATGATGTTAATCTAATGTAACAACACTTTTTTTAAATAAAACAAACAAATTAATTTAATATTCTGTATTTTTCTTTTGAATACAAATAGAAAGCTTTATTTTTAATGAATATTACTTTCAATAGATGTCATAGGCTTCCTTTTTTTTATTAAATAATACATATAGGAATAGATAATAAACAGTATACATGCCAATGACCCTTCACATACGATAATATTATAATCATATGGTATAATATTACACTTAATTAAAACTTTTTCCCATTTTGTTTCGAAAATCTTTGTGAAATTATCAAAGAACTTAATTTTATAGTGAAAAATGTCATGTTTTTCAAAATCGATAGTAAATGCACAAATATCATTGTTTTTGGTTACATTCATCAATTTCCATGAACAATTGTTAGCTTCGGTAAAAGAATCTTCATAGGCCAAACATGCATATCCATATTGCGAATTTTCCGGACATCCTATGTATAAAGTTGTATTTAAAACAGCTGATAATATAAGCCACGAATTCATTTTTAACAATCAAACTTTTTTAGATTTATACTTGAAGTATACCTTTCGACGTTCAATTTGATAATAAAAGACTTAAAGACTTGTCATTGTTTTTTATTTAATACAATACAATACACATACAAAAAAAATAATTTTAGGTTAGATCAGCAAAACTTCAATAATCTTTCAGTTTGTTGATCTAACCTAATTTGATAAGCTCTTAAGAACTTCTTAATAATATTTTTTTAATTGAGTCATTGCGCGATATTTTTAATTTTTTTAGTTAATTTGATAATTACCATTTCTTAGTAATTGATTCATATATTAGTCATATTTAAATACGATTTTAAAATAATTGTTCTTAAAACTATAAATGAAAAAGGAAATTTTTATAATTTCTTTATTAAATCAAATTGTGTATTTCTTATACAAGGTTGATTCTATTGTAATACGCAAGAACTATAAGGGGGTTTATTGATAGCGAAATCGTCCACATCTTTGTATTCCAATAAAGGTGTAATTTCAGGGAAGTTTTCATCAGAATCCTTTGTAGATAATTTCAAGCAATTTATAGCTATTGAATTTAATAGCATTTCGAATCTTCCGGAAATATCATAACTTCGATATTCAACTTTTGTAGATGGCTTAGAATAATTTTCAGGTATTGAATTAGGTAAACTTTTTATTCCGCATACATCTTCTCCAAGAAAGGGGCAACGTCGAGACCATTTTTTATGTTCTACCATAGGATCGTCACCAATTTTCCAATCGCCAATAACGATTGAACAAAATGCACACCGCACACTATCACCATTTCTTAAATTATAAAATCCAGCTTTAGCCAACTCATTTGAATTTACGCAGGGGTATTTCCAATCTCTAAAAGAAAATAGGCGATCTTCTTCTTCTGTATATACACCCATGTTCTTCATATAGTAATTGCTTAGATAAGTAATAAACATACTGCATCACCTTTTATAACAAACTACCTGTCCCATAGTACTTTGCTAATGCTTATATAGACACAAAAAAAAAAACTCAAGATTAAAAATAATTTCATTTATTATCAACTTAAATAAACATACTGCATCACCTTTATAACAAACTACCTGTCCCATAGATACAAAAAAGAAAACTCAATATTAAAATAATTTCATTTATTACAAATATTATATTTTTTTACTACAGCATTGTTATCATTAATCGTTTCATACAATTTAATACAATTATTTATCGAACAAATACATATTTTACGTTTACTATGGTTATTACATAAAGGTGCTTCTGAATAAAATTTGCATTCCATTTCTTCTTCATCTTCAAGCTGATCAAAAACTCTATTACCCAAAATTGGTTTAAGAAATTTAATTTTTTGAGCCCCCTTGCAAAATACTGCATCAGCTTTTTCGGTTTCCTGAATTACAATTTCATTAAAGCATTTTAAATCCGTTGAGCCCGAATTAAAAGGCAATCCATGATGATTGTTTTCTAACCAGCGTACCTGTTGTTGACATTTGGTATCAAGTTCACGAAAAAGACACTTTGATTTAAAAATATAATGTTTAATAGTTTCACCATCACAAATCGCCAGTTCCTTGGGCGTAAATTCAGGCACATTAAATCCTTGTATGTCGATAGTAAAAAACGTATGATGTAATTCAGCCATTTTAATAAAATAATTTATGCACAACTTCAGTTATAATATTTGGATGGATACACAAAATTTCGTTAAGACAATACAAATTTTCAGAACTGAGCTCGGTATCGGTTGGTCGCGCTATATATCGAATATTATCCAACATATCCCCGCCTATTTGCATACATGAATATACAGTTTCTTCCAAATATGTTTTAAAATTTAAATTTTTTAAATTTATCATTCGTATTTGAATTAGTTGAACCATTCCAAATAGATGTGTAAAACTAACTTTTCCAAAATGCATCCACCTGTCTTCTTTCGAAATTTTCAATAGTAATATTCCATTTAAACTTGAGGCTTCTATTGACATTCCATAACTTGTAAATATTGGAATAAACTCAGATTGATCATTTCTTTGTTCGAAATATCTTTCAATGTGCGCCTTGCAGTTAACCAAAATATCCCATTCGTCTTTGGTTAAGTAAATCTCAAATCCTTTGGCATCAATCAATTTGATTCCAATATTAAATTCTTCGAGTTCCAACCCTATTTCGATCAACTTGCTTTTAGATTTGTTGAGAATGTACGTCGTTTTATACACTAATTCCTGATGTTTACATTTTTTCACATCGGCACTTTTATCTGCTTCATCAACTTTGAGTTTTTTGTTTAACGGTTCCATTTTAATAATTTAACTTCGATGCCTTGACGCACTGGAATATTATATCTATCCAAAAACTTTGCATTTATATCTTTTTTAATTTGGGGTGGGGGTCCACATCCGGTGACCTAACGGACTTTTTTAATTTGCTTGCATCAACTTGTCTGAACTTTGCATGACCTATGAAACAACGAACTTTTTAAATTGAGTCATATGACCGACGTCATCAAACGATGAATTTCACCCTTAACGACCTTTTTTTAATTAGACTGCTTGAGTCAACTTGTCTGAACTTTGCATGACCTATGAAATAACGAACTTTTTTAATTGAGTCATATGATCAACATCATCGTGAATTTCACATTTCCTTTACCTGGGGGTCCCACCTGGGGGTTCGCACCTGGGGGTCGCACCTGGGGGTCGCATCTGGGGGTCGCACCTGGGGGTCGCACCTTCCACGCCTTTTGTGCCAGTACACCTTTTTTACCTGTACACCTTTCATACCTGTACACCTTTTGTACCTGTACACCTTTGTCACCTGTACACCTTTTGTACACCTTTATCACCTTTGGCACACCTTTACCCAAACCGGATGTAAAAATAGTTAAATTTCTCCCATGTTAAATCTTATGGAGATTTGTCATGGAATCCGGACCATGTTTACTTCCTGTCATGGGACCCGCATAGTTACTCTACTAGTTTAAAATATAATGACGTTTTTAGTAATTTTATAACATGTTTATAAAATTTGAATCAAAGTGAAATATAATTATTACATTTGTTAATAACTATACATTATATTTATAAAATTGGAATATATTATTAATTAATTATTTTACAAGTTGAATCAAAAATTTTTGAAATTGAAGAATTGTTGCAATTGGAAGAAATAGAAGTAGTAAATATATATAACACCCAAAAATTTTATCAATTTTTCCTCATAATAGGTATACTTGGGAATTTCTACAGTTCCTCCGCCAGTTTTAAAAATTTCTTGTTTTTTTTGTGCATCTTTTTTCATTAATAACCTTTTGATTCCTTCGTATTTAATCTTCATTGATTTTACTGTTCGTATTTTGTTTGTAAATTGTGAATTAAAGTGAATTGCAACGCTTTTCCAAACATCATTTTTCTGCTGTGTTGTAACTGCATCAGTTTTTTTATTTTCAATTTCATGTGAACCTGCAGCCCTCCCAGTAGATTTTTGCAAATAGCTTTGCGACCTTTGAGGCTCAAAATAATGGAAGTTCATTAAAGCTCAAACGATGCTCTAACGCTTGACACTAAACTCATCCAAAAATTTGAAATTGGGACCACTGACGTGTACCTTAATTCTACACAATTAATTATTATTAGTTATCGTTGTTCTTGAGATGTAAAATTTTCACTTCTTTCTCGCTTTTCTAAGGTAACCTAAAATATTTAAAAATTTTACATTTTAAATTAAATTAGGGAGTTTACGCAAATTAACCGTGCACAAACTCACTAATAATTAATAGAAACTTTTCCTTAATTAATACTTAACTTACTTTACAACTTTGCCAAATTAAAAAATTTTAATTCAAATTTTTTTTATTAACTAACAGCGCCATCCCTGGCCAGTGGTAAAATCTCAGCGCCTTGAGTTGAATTTTTAAACTATTTCTCTCATCTATGGTTATTAGTTCAAATCAGCGCTAAATTTTAGTTTTAAATATAATACCAACCGTCATATACTTCAAGTAGTTACTGGTTGTATAAAATTCGATGAAAAGATCCAAATGTCCTAATCAACGATTAAAAAGCTCAAGTAAAGTAAACGTCAAGTAACTACTTGACGTTTAAGTTAAATATGAAAAGATCGGCCCTTATATAATGTAAATTTATTCCTAAAATAATCGTTTTTTTTTGTAAAAATTTTCTAAACGTCAAAAATTAAATTTAGATTTTCCAATTTTTGGCCAAAATATGCAATATTCTATATCCTAGATATTATTTGTATATTGTAAATATATTTTTTATATTTCTAGAACGTTATTTATCGCTATTATTTGAACTTTGTGCAACTTTGGATTTTGACACATGTCAAAACTGGTTTTCCATAATTTTTCAAAAAAATGGCCGAATTTCTTGATTTTTTTTATATCTATCTAAAGCTCTTCTTCTACTTGAATTTTGCGGATCCAATTTTGAATAAAATATTTAGTAAAACACTCAACAATATCTGAATGAAGCAGGAGCGACATACAGTGTAGTAAAGTGCGTTTAGAAGTCTTTGTATTTGTTGTTAAAGTCGATCGTTTGTTTTGAATCGGAAAATTGTTGTAGTTTTGTAATGTAGATTCAGATTGTAAGTTTGTATTTTCAAATGGTAAATCTAAATTTTGATCTAGTTTAGGCAAATTAAAATCAGCTTTCTTTAATTGATTTATATGACGTCGAACTAACCAACCATCATCAAGCATAATTAAATAATGTAATTTACCTAATATTTTATTGACAGCCAAATTTCCACTTTATGGAATCATATAGTGTCGCACAAGCACTCTCTCTCCCACAGAAAGAGTTCTACTTATTTTAATTGTACTTGCAATATTTGAAGGAATATCACGGCTGTCTGGAATTTCCAATAAAATATCCAATTTAGAACGTAATTCTCTACCAAACATCAATTTAGCTAGAGAATAGAGATTCACCTGTAATTCTGTGGGGTGTAATACGATATTGAAATAAAAATTTATTTAGGTTATCGGGTATTGAACCTTTGGTACTCTGCATAGATTTGAGCGATTGCTTTCAAGTTTGAACATATCGTTCAGCCTGACCATTTGTAGCAGGATGATACGCCGCTGTTCGTTTATGTAAGGTACCTAGATACCGTATTCTTTTAAAAATTTTTGAAATTCGACGAACAAAATTGTGTTCCATTATCGCTAACTAAAATATTTGGTATTCCGTAACGTGAAAATATATCTTTGCACAATTTAATTGTAGTGGACGTATTAGTATTTGTAGTTGCAAAAATTTCTGGCCATTTCGTATAGGCATCTACACAAATAAAAAAATATGTATTAGCGTAAGGACCTGCGTAATCCACATGAATTCTTTCAAAAGGTAATTTTGGTCGTTCCCAAGGATGTATTTCTATTTTACGTGGATTATTTACAACAATTTTACAACAATTAATGCATGATTTACTAATTTTTTCGATGTTATTATCGTATGTAATACATATACCAAGAGCTGGGCATATTTCCGATAATTTGTTCAAGCTGTCAAACAAGTGTTTGTTGCGCGAAAACTGCCCAAGCGCTTGCGCGCGGGCAGTTATCTAAGGGCAACAAACACGCGTGTAGGCAGCGCGAACAAATTGTCTCAGAAATATGCCCAACTCGAGGTATATTAGGAAAGACTATCGCTTGAACGAGGATTTAAAAAAAAAATTTAGCAAATTTTTTTGCGCACGATTGATCTGAAATTTTGCATGTGTTTTCGTACCGATAATTCAATTTAGATATATTTAATGTTTACACTTAATTATATGTACACTTAAACTACATTGTAGGTTAACCTACTTCGTCGACATCCTTACTACTACTCCTCTACTCCTCAACTAATCTACATTTTACTTATTAATATAATATTGTAATATTAACTACTTATTCATCACATACCAAGGGGTCATCACACGTTGGCTTCCTTGATATATGAATATTGAATGTGCAGCAAAATAACAATATTGTTACGTTACCACACATCCTATCCTTCTGTTAAAAAAAATTTATTTTATAAAAATATATTTTTTTTTCGAAATTTATATTTACTAAACTTTTTCAGATATAATATGCTACTACTCTTCTTACAAATTTTATTTAAATTTACATAATACGTTACCACACATCCTATTGTAATATTAGCATTACATTTGAATTGCCGCTATTATTAAAGTTACAGGCACCGCACTGATTAGATTTCAAAGCGCCATCTGTGGCAGTGTAAAGAAACCGAGAGGTGTTAAGAGTAAGGGAAAACTGGAATGTAGGGGGAGGATGGTCGGTCAGTTTTAGCCTTAGGTCGACAAAAGTTATTCAAGTGATATCGAAAGCGAGTACTTGCTCTAATAAGAAGCTGTTAAACAAATATTTGAAATTGTATTTAATTTGATTATAAATCAAAGAGAAATCTGAAACTGCTATCAGGTATTAGCTATTAAATTGCAATTCTCACGTAAGTGCATTTATATTATTATAAAAACAAACAAAAGTTGATTTAAACACGAGGTGCTTAAGTAAAGTCAGGGGACGCTAACATGGCGGACAAATGGGTTTCTATTTATGATATTTAATTTTACTCTATTTAAGTATCAGGGACAGAGACTTTGCTTTATAATGCTTGGTGATTTAAATATTTGGTTTTTGCTTTTCTGTATTTATTTATTGGTGTGTTTTTGGTTTAATTATTATAAAGTGTGGTAATTAGGTATGTTAATTTATATTGGTATCTTGGATTGGTTAATAATTACATATTGGGTTGAATATTGGTTACACCACATGGTTGTTTAATAAAAGGGTTTTGTTTGGTAAAATGGCGGGCGTTTAGGGTTTTTGCAAATGGCGTAGGTGACGCTTGCATACAGTGAAGCGACGGCTTGGTTTAATAATGCAACTATTTCGAACCAGTAGTCTGTATATGATTTAGAGGTATTTTGATATGGGATTTGCACCGAGAGTTGATGCATCCTAGTCCTTTCGTTAGCGTGTAGTCACGTGATTACCAGGAGGTAATTACATGATATCAGTTAGGGCCAGGTGTGTGTGATTCAAAGGTTTTACTTCCCCCCCTCCCATTTTAATTATGTTAATCTTGGTATGTGATTTTTCAAGTAGTAGCGTTATTTAACTGAGTGAGTTCCTTTGTTTGACAATTAACAATAGGGGTTTCATGATAGTATCGTTTATTTTATATGTTATCTTTGTCTTTAGGTTCTAAAACAAATCATCATAGACTAAAAGAGTCAAAACTAAATGATATAAAATCTCCCAAAGGGAATAAGAATCCAAGACAACTATAATGAATTATTATAAATGTTAGTTTGATCATGAATATAATCAAAATCTGAATATTACATGTTAATGAGAAATGAGAAGTTTAAAGATAAAATGATTACAAAGAAATAATAATATGTATCTAATTAAGGAATAATAAATTGAGTCAGAAAAATGAATATTAAATATAAACGAAAATACAGAAAGCTTACAAATTAAGTAATAGAAATGTAAAGCATTATATTCAATTGTTTATGATATTAATGAATGATAGAGGCGCCGATTTGGCTGTTGTTCGAATTCTCCGTGTGTTTTTTTATTTTTTTTTACTAATAAATACAAACATACTACAATCTGTGTTTTATTATGTCTATTGTTGTTAATTTTAAGCTTAGAGTCGAGGCTCTTGATTGAATCAACTTTTAAGAACTAATTGTTACTAACCCTACATCAAACAGATTTGAGTACTGCACTGGGTAAAACAAACGACTAAATAGTGTAAGTTGGGTTGCATCCTGATTCATGTCAACTATTAAACATTAGTGAAGGTTATGTCTGTCTCACAAACTGCTTGTCCGTTCTTTAAAAGAATCTGGAGAATAGGTTACCACGAAATGGAGGTTTCGATCACAACGTTTGGGTGTTTAATTTGAAGATCACGAGCGTACGGCTAGGTATTTGGTGCAGACGATTTGAAGTTTGAAAATTTGGGGGCGCGAAATTCAAACTCAGAAGCTGGCATCACACTATTAAAGATTAAAAATTAAACTTAGTATTTTTTACAAGTTTCCTTAAAGCATATAAAATTAAATTGAGTTGTTAATAAAAATAAAAATTATATAAAATTGATTAATGATCTACAATACTATATTTGTAAAATTAATTATCTATAAATAATACTTAATTTAAATTAAAATACATCTTACAATTTTTCTTTAGTTATATAGCTCATTTTTAAAATGATTAAGTTTGATTTAATAAATTTGTTTATTTTTAAATTATTTCTTTACTTTCAAAAATTTTCTTTTTTTAAATTTAACATGTACTTATTTTCAATTCTTCATATTTTGATTATGTGTAATCCTTTTCGTTATAATGCATTATAATACTTATTTATTGCTGTTAAATCATTGCTTTTTTTTTCGTTTGATACTTAGTATGTGGTAACTTGGACTTCGTGGTTGGACAGGCGGACCTGAC
This sequence comes from Cantharis rufa, assembly GCA_947369205.1. Taxonomy (NCBI): domain Eukaryota; kingdom Metazoa; phylum Arthropoda; class Insecta; order Coleoptera; family Cantharidae; genus Cantharis; species Cantharis rufa. The sequence goes on from OX376304.1 coordinate 26,794,989, forward strand.
GGTGTTGCTGAAAAATAGCTTTAACCTACCTTTCTTCCCTTTTGTTCCAGATCAACTTTTCTTTAATCGCTGCCACCAGATCTAGTTTAAAGATGTAACGAGATAGATCAGCTCGTTTTGATTGGGTTGTAGTAGCGTGAACTTTTAGGAGACGTGGGGATGAGATAAACAATACTTTTGCAACACTAAAATTAAACAGTTTGAAATTATAATTAAATTTATTAAAATCAAAAATATAAGGGAGATACAAACGAAAAATAATATAACAAAATAATGCAATACTAAAGATTAAGACACATGAACATGGGTAAAAAAAATAATAATAAAATCGATCGCGAATATACAGAGTGAAATAAAATGTTTTATTACTAACTTTTTTCCTATAATAATTCGAGCAACGGCTTTGGCTGGTTGTTGTAGAAATTGTCACTTTAATTTAATATAATTTAATTAATTGAATTTAAAAAAAATATCACTTTGTGATTGAAATTATAAAAGCAAAAATGAAAATCAAAACTTCGAGTGACCGCGACGTTATCGCTTCGTCTCAAAACCGTTAACTGACTTGTCCAAAATCCTCCACCGAATTTATAACATTTCTACGTCTTTGTCTTTAGGTTCTCATAAAGTTCGTTAAACCAAAATTAATTTATTTTGCCTCTTAGCTCTGCTAATTGCATTCCGATGTAATCATTGCTCGAATTATTGGAAGATCTTGTGAGAGTGAACTCATAGTTTTACTATTATAAACAATTTTGAGTAGCTTGAGCCCTTAGATACCTAAGTTTTCCCACTTAACGCTCTTATAAAGCTAATTTAGACGTCCGATTTCTCGTCAAGTGTAACTTTTAGTATCTGAGCGCTCTTAAAAATGATAAACAACTTATCAGCCCATTGGTTTCTAAATTAATAAAAATATAAACAGTTTACTTAAATTTAAATAATAAGATATTGGGTATAACGGACACAATAAAACTATAAGGTTATTTTGTCAACGTTTCGAAAGATTTATTCTTTCATCATCAAGACTATAAAAAGAACATAATTATAACATCGGTAATAATAACTAGCAAAACGTAATCATACCTCCATAACCAGATAATAAATAATTTTTAAAAAACTTGGGTGACACTCAAACAAGTTAACAAAATTAAAGAATATATAAACTATAAAATACTAATATGAAATATAAATAAAATCTAACACTTATAAAAAAATGTCGTCACTCTCTGCCGCAATACCTCCAATCACCAGCACACCAAATTTTGTCCGGAGATACTACGATGACATAATATTCATTTTTGTTTTCTATTGTGGTAGCCTTAACAAAGATATCGGTAGCCCTGGCAAAGATATCTATATGTATCACCCCCTACTCTAAATCTATCTATAAAAGTTTTTTTAACAAAATCCAAAATGAAAAAATTTTTTTATTTTTGTACGCCACTGAATTTTTTCCAAAATTTTTATATGGGTCACATAATACCGTAAGAAGTCACAAATAAAATTTCTCCAAGATTGGCACAACAAATTTTTTCGGTCATCTAGCGGATTTTTCGAAAATAAATTTTTGTAAATTACTGACTGTCGATTTACTGATTCTGAAAAAATTTGCGAAAAAATTTAACAAACAGCCTAAACTTGGTCGCTACCTAGTGGCAGAACCTTTTACTTATAAAGTAACGTTCCGTCAGTCCGTACGACGATATTATAAAATATTTCCCACCGAACCACCTATTTTTGTATTCTAAAATAAATTGTTACAAGCCCTAAACTCAATTCTTATGCTGCACTCGGTATACAAATCAACATTAACCTAATTTTGACACATATGTCACAAAATTATGACGTTTATTAAAATTTTCAATATATTGTTTTATTTTTGCAAGCCATCTGACAAATTCTCACAAAAACTATATAAATTAAGATTTCAGTTAATATTTTCTGTAATTTTTCTGACCTGCCCGCCCTGTTACAATTGGCTCGGTTTGTTTTCTCACCAATACTTTATACTTTCAAAGCTCCATCGACACACCAAATTTTAGCTGAATCGGTTAAACATTTCCGGAGATACGACGACATTTTCATATTTTTTTATTTATTTTATTGTGGTGGCCCTGGTGAAGATTTCTCTGGCAAAACCTTATTTTCACCATTCTAGCCCACGAGGCATACGTCCAATAAGTTTGATTGCAATCGACGCAGAAATGCCGAAGAAAATCGATCGACAAAAACTTTTTTCATGTTTTTGCCAAAAAAGTTAATTTTATTTTGTTCATGTTGTATTACTGATTTCTATCGAAGGATTACATATGCTCTCATATCCATTAGGATCAATGTACCTACGTACCAAATTTGGGTAAGATCCCTTCAGCACTTCTTGAGTTATTCACTCTTAAAATTTCAACTTTGACAACTTGTGATTTTTGACAGACGACAGATAAAAGATTAATTTTACCTATTCTGGATAAAGCCTTTTAAGGCCTTTAAAATAACATATTGCAAGACAAAATAATTTTTAAAAATCCCGTATTATTTTCATGTGGTGGCACTCCTGATTGATAGATCGCGACGAAAACCTTATTTTCACTTTTCCACCGTGAACCCTACCACCATACCAAATTTGGTCGTAATTGGTTGGATGGTTCGGAAGCAAATCGATCGACAAAATTTGACGACCGACAGACAGACCGACAGACAGACAGACCGACACAGAAATTTTTATTTTACTGTTTGCAGATCTTTACGTTTCTGAACACGGTGATCTCGAAAATGCAAAAAAAAAAAGTTGAAATTTTTTTTCGATTACCATACCTCCAATTTTTTTTTAAAATTGATTGGAGGTAAAAAGTTGAAATTTTTTTTCGATTACCATACCTCCAATTTTTTTTTTAAAATTGATTGGAGGTAAAATACGTTCAATAAAAATTGACATTGACAATATTTAAAATCACCGCCACTTAAATAGTAATAAAATAAAAAATGCGGTCAACGTCATCTAACCTAGTTGACCGGAAATAAAAATTTAAACGAACGAAAAAACACGAAGATTGAGGAGGTAAACGTACAAAAGATAAAAAACAAATAATAAGAAACAGCAAAAACACACGATAACAGCTGTCAGTTTCAACCAGACGAAGATTTAGACTTGTCTATAAATCGTTTAAGTATAGTGCGGTAACTTTCACCTATTTGGAAAAAATCACATTGTTTATTTAAATTATCTTCTAATGTGGAAATGTATGCTGCCTCCAGAAATATGCGTTTTCCATAGTTAGGCTCAGATGCTAGTATTTGAACATTGGCATTATCGAAAGTATGGCAGGTATTTATACAATGTTCTGAAATACCTGTTTTTTTAGAGTTATATTTAATATCATAAATATGTTGTTTTAATCTAGTTCTTAATAATTGCTTAGTTTGTCCAACATATTTTTGGCCGCATTCACATTTGATGTTATAAACAACGTTAGCCTTATCTAACAATGGAACAGTATCTTTAATTTTTGAAAATAAAATCTTTCCTAATTTAAAATCATTATAAAACGTAAGCTTCATAGAACCGTTTTTGACAAAATCTTTGAAGGTATGTTGTAACTTGTTCTTAAGCATCGGATGGTAAGTGATTTTATTATATTTTATACCTTCTGGGTTCTCCACTTGTGTAGATAAGTTAATCTTCAAGGGCACTTTCTTCTGGAAAAGAGCACAATCAATAAGTCGACCTGGGAAATTGCTAATCAAAAGCTGCTTCTTGAGATCATGGAGTCTAACCCCAATTAGCTCCTCCGGTACACACGTCAGGATACGGTGTTTTAATGTAGAGACCACACTCATTTTTTGGTTAATTGGATGAGAACTATTAAAGTTTAATAATCTATCAGTAGATTAAGATTTTCTATATATATCTGTTGACAAGGTTCCGTCTTCTCTTCTAATAACTTTGAGGTCCAAAACCGGAATAGACTTATCAGATTCTAATTCGTACGTGAACGTAAGTAAGTTATCATGTTCATTTAAAATCTCTATACAGTCATCAACTCTATCTTTAGGAACAGCAGTTAAAATATCATCAACATATAATAAGAGAAAGGGTACTTTGAAATCAATGCTACCTAAAAAGTTAAGCAGCAAGTCATTCATGACAAATGCTGCAAAAACAGGTGAAGAAGGGGCACCCATTGCACTACCTCTAAGTTGTAAATAAATCTCATTATAATAGCTAAAAAAGCTATTATCAAAAATTATCGTAACCAATTTCAAAAATTCATTCAATGGTATAGTAGTGAAAGGTGAGATAAGATCCCAATTATTGGTAACGGATTTAATTACCGCTTCCTTCGAAATATTAGTAAATAAAGAGTTAACATCAAACGACACCAAAGTATAGTTATCAGGGATAGTCTCTTGTGTAATTTTATCCTTCGCTTCCAAAGTGCGATGTCATTCAATATTTTTGTTATTCAGAAATAAAATATAAGTACTTAAATTATGCATTATGTCACGCGACGTTTTAAATTTGATATTTAAACTTAGATGCATTTATCCAAGAAAACAAGAACGTGACAAAATGCATAAATCAACAAAATGTTAAGTTCACCGGACGATGTTTATATTATATAAGGATGTAAAACTTAGAATAGAGTTAGTTATAAGTATGATCTAGAATCGACATATTTATGATTCAATAAATTGTTATATTCAATTGTGTTTTTTTTTGAATAAGGGCACATTGAGATACGTAACTCGCGCGACTAAATTCGTAGTTCATAAAGTTCACTTCTTTTAACGTTCACTGTTCGCGATTTCGCGTAAAGAGTTTTTCCGCAGATTTGCAAAGTTCGCGTCACTACATCGATTTACGTATTTGTTGACTGAAAGTTTTTCACTTAATTGCTTTTGTTGTTTTACGATGGCGGGTTTTGATTGATCTTGGAACTGAAGTTTTTGTCCATTGTTGGTTCTTGTAAAATGCAATTTGGCTTCGTAGAGCGGTCCATTTATTTATGGTGTTGAGATTTACACTTTGTTGTGTTGTACGATGTTGTCCATATGGCATATGCTGCAGTTGGTGTATTTTATGATTGCCTTTTTAAGTGTTGGGTCAAAACATGTGAAAAATTTTGACCGCTATACCCTGGATTTATGTTTTTAAGGGCTTCATCAATGGTTCCATGCTGATTTGAAAATGTTTATGACGCCAGTATAAAATGGTGCGTCTTAACGATTCGTACTTATTTTGTCGGCACGTTAATTCAAAGTTTTGCGTTATGTGAATATTTCTGTTTGTGGGCGATTGAAGTGTGCATTTTGCAATCTCCTTGTTGTAGTGGGCTTTAGTCGGATTACTTGGATATGCATTCACCAATAATGCGAAAGAAATGGATTTGATGTTGGTAAGTTCCTTCAGTTGCGTTTTTCGCGTACTTTCACTTTTTAGTTTATTGTTTTTCGCACTTAGGGTATCACTTGATTATTTAAGTCACTGTAAGTGTTTATATAAATCGGAAAAAAAGTGATTTTAATAGCAATGTTTTCTTTACACTCGCGGTGTCGCGGTTAACTTTTGTCTTTATTCACTAATCATAATTGTATGCAGTAATACGCAAAAATAAAATTTTAATTATTATTCTTTAACATTTATGAATAACATATTAAAAAAAAAATTTTGAAATTTTATACATATAATGATATATAGAATGGTAATCATGTTTACCTAATTTATAAAAAAAAAATAATGGTTAAAGCATAAATAATACGTCGTGTATACATTTTATATCTATACCTGTAGGTTTGTCAAAAGTAATTAACTTTTTATTTTAACTTGTTCCATTTTAAATATTTTGCTCAAAACATGAAGTAGTCTTTTATAATAGAAGTTAATAATACAGTAATTAATACAATAGTATTTAATACAATTAGTTCGCTAATTTAAAAAAAATGGAAAAAGTTATTTATCGCGTTCTTATTTTTGGGAGAACTCAAAATAAAATCTCCTTTGTATTTGATAATCATAATGAATTTACTTAATAAATTTGATGCTAGCAAAACATCTTTTAAAAAAAAATTAAATTTGTTAAGAATTGTGTTTGGTTAGGTGGTGTTAATAGGGAAATTTTGACCATAACAGATTAGTAATAATGGAAATCAGGGTGTACGTTACGCGTAACTATTCGTTCTGAACGTCTCAAGGGGTTAGCTTCCGGTAACTCGGGCTGTTCATGATTTATTTGTTCATCATTTATTTCTTCGGGATCTGCGGGAGAGGCTATTGGTGAGTCGGACTCATTAATTTGATCTTGAACTGAACTAGGTCGCTCAACATTATTATTAGGATTTCGTAAAAGAGGTAAAAATAAATAAGGCGCCGCGTCGGACATTGGTTGCTGAAAATCTGCTTCAAAATCGGAATCTTCCTCGCTATTATTTGCAACAGGTACACACGGGTCATCATCAATAGATTCGGGGTCGCTACCTATGAAAAGTTTTAGACGATTTATGTGTACTATTTGTTCTTGTCGGGTTCCTACTTTGCGAATTCGATAGGTTACCGGTTCTATTGTTTGCAATACTCGATACGGACCTGTCCATGGTTTAGTTAATTTTTTTGAAATACCTATTTTATGTGATGGGTCGTGTAAATATACTAGATCACCAATTTGAAATTCGCGGTTTTTAGTTTTTGTATTAAAGTTTCGCGCACGGTGGTCACTACTTTCTTTCATTGTTTTTATTACATTTGTAAATGCTTTATTTAGTCTTGACATCATTTCTGAGGCGTAATTTGTACTCACGTCGTATTTTACAGTATTAGCTTTTAAAATATCGTCAATGGACGCGTCATGTCGCGTCCCTGAATTAAAAAGAAAGGCGTATAGCCTGTAGAACGGTGAATGTGGGCTCTATATGCCATTAAAATAAAGGGTATCCAGTTATCCCAATCTGTATGTTTGTCTGAAATGAAACTTGCAAGAATGTCTTTCAAAACTCTATGTGTTCGTTCTATGACGCCGTTTGATTGTGGGTGGTAAGCTGTAGTTTGAATTTTGTCTATATGAAGAAGTTTACATGTTTCTTTAAAAAGTTTCGACACAAAATTTGCGCCTTGGTCAGTAATCAATTGTTTTGGAGTACCATGTCTAGTAATAATATGGGTAACAAAAGTTTTTGCTACTGTTTCCGCTGATTGATTTGGAATGGGTATTGCTTCTGGGTATTTTGAAAAATGGTCTTGAAAGGTTAATAAATATTTATTGCCGTTGTCTGAAGTAACAAATGGACCAACAATGTCCATTGCTGTTCGTTCAAATGGTTCTAATGTTTCAGGAAATTCTTGTAGGGGAACAGGTTTAAAATGGGGTGAAGTCTTCCGTTGATTACAAATGCTACATGAAGATACATAATTTATTATGTCCTTTTTCATGTTGGGCCAGTAAAATCTACTTTCAATGAATTGTAAAGTTTTGAGTTGTCCTAAATGTCCAGCTTGGGGTAGGTCGTGAAAATCGTGTATGGTTTTCTTAATAAAGGATTTGGGTATTACTAATGTGTCTTGTCCAGTTGAACTGTTTGTTTTATATAAAATAGAGTCATTGTCTAAGTAATAAGGAAAGTCGTCGTCTTGCCTTTGCGCGAGGTCTAAACTTATTGATTTGCAAAAATGATCTTTTAATTGTTCCTCTTTGATTTGTTCTCGATCCCATATAGGAATTAGGGGGACTTTTTCATTAATTACGTTAACAGGATAAGTTATTTGATTGTTTTCGCATATTTTAATTTATATTGAGGTTTTTTGAAAAATAAATTTTAGCATATTATACAGGGTGTTCCAATTTAAAGAGTCGGTTTCTTGTAACAATTTTGGAATAGCTATTTTAAATATTTTATTATCTAAGCATAAGTTAAGTAAGTTAGTGAATGAATCAAATAATGTATTATATGAGGGTTTACCGTAATAATTACTTTTAATTTTTAAATAATAGATATTTCTTTCAGGAAAATTTAAAACTGCAACTTCACCTAAATCTTTGTTTTGAGTACGTAATTCATTAATACTAACGAATACTTTTCTAAACTCTTTTGCCGTTCCTTCGTTCATATCAAAATCTTTTGACACATAAGTGACTAATGAATATTCGTCGGAAATCGCGAATAAGTTTTTAGATTCTATAGTTATTTTATCATTTTCCGGGATACTATTATTATTTTGGGCTAAAAAGAAATCTTGTAGGGTTGGTTTTTCAAACATATAAATTCTACTTAAAGCGTCTACGTTTCCGTGTTTTACACCTGGTCTATGAATAATTTCAAAATCGTATTCGGCTAAGGACAATCGCCAACGAGCAAGTCTACTTGTTACATCGCGTAATCCAATCAGCCAGGCAAGTGGTCTGTGGTCAGTGATAACTGTGAATTTTCTTCCGTATAAAAAGCATCTAAATTGTTTAATTCCGAAAATAACCGCGAGACATTCTAATTCAGTTACCGTATAGTTTTTCTCCGCTTTTTGCAATTTTCTACTAACAAACGCAATGGGTCTTTCAAAGCCGCCTCGTTTTTGACTTAATATGGCACCTATTCCGGTTCCACTCGCATCTGTAGCTAAAATAAATGGTTCATTGAAATCAGGGAATATAAGAACATCTTCTGAAGTGACTGCTGATTTTAGTTTCTGTATTGAATCAATAACTTCCGGAGTAATTGTAAATTTGTTATCTTTCTTTGTGAGATTTGTTATGGGTGATGCAATTTCTGAAAAATTTTTAATGTAACGACGATACCATCCAACTAGTCCTAAAAATGATCTTACTTCTGTTACGTTTTGCGGAATCGGGAATGATTTTACTGACTCGAGTTTATCGGGGTCCGGATTAACGCCGTCTTTGGTAATAACATGACCTAAATATTTAACTTGACGTACTAAAAACTGACATTTACTAGGTTTTAATTTAAGATTGGCTTCTTTTAGTCTTTCAAAAATGATTGCTAAATTTTGGAGATGTTTTTCAATATCGTCTATGCTGTAAACAATAATGTCGTCTAAATAAACTAAACACATTTGTCCAGTTAAGCCAGATAATGTGATATTAATAAATCTTTGAAAAGTACTGGGACTATTGATTAAACCAAAAGGCATTTTATTATATTCGTAATGTCCGAACATAGTTGTGAAAGCTGTCTTTTCTCTGTCTCCCTCTTCTACTTCAATTTGGTGAAAAGCTTGGGAAATATCTAATACACTGAACAGGGAAGATGAGTGAAAATATTGTTCTATTGTTTCGTGAAGGTCAGGAAGAGCATAATAATCTCGTTTTGTTATTGAATTCAATCCGCGGTAGTCTATACATAAACGAATTTTGCTTTCGCCGTTTGGGAGAGTTTTCGTAACCATGACTACTGGAGCTGACCACGGGGAGAAAGAGTTAGATATTCCGGAATCTAAAAGTTTCTGAATTTCGTTCTTTAAAATTTCTCGTTGATGATAAGGAACTCTATAAGGTTTCTTTGCGATTGGGGGTACATTCTCGGTAATTATTCTATGTTTAACATTATTCGCGGTTGTCAATACTTCGTTATCTAAAATAAAAACGTTCTTATATTTAGCAATTAATTCATGGAGTGAATTTTTGGTTGTTTCATCAAGGTGATCAAAATCAAACTGTGAAAGAATTTCGTTAATGTTATCGATAGACGTCTCTACCGCATTAATCTCCTTTGCCGCATTGTTTTTATTGACCTTGTCGAGTAATTTTACGTTACTATAAATAAACTATAAACTTTACCGATCTGCGTATTTTTTTTCAAAGTTACATCATATACGTTTGTATTGATGATTCGCGTAACTACATTTTCTCCATTGTTATTAACTATTGCGCTAGCTACTAATAATTTTTGATGGTTGGCATCGTTTTGTTCGATTAATAGCCATTTATGATTGGTTTTCATTCCTTTGTCGCGTTTTGCATTAAATTTTATTTTAAAACATTGTTCGCTTTCCGAGCGTTTAGGTATTACTATATCTTCATTAATTATTAAAGTTCCTACAAAAAATTTATCGTATTTTTCTGATTTAATTATTTTGCCATTGCCACTTTTTGGCACGCTGTTATCTACTTTCTTAACTTTCTTTACTTTACTACTATCTTTGCTTTCTGACTTACTACTAAATAATTTATTTACGTTAATTGGTACGCTTACTAAGTTATCTGAATTTATATTACTAATTTCGCAATTTTCATTTATATTTATATTTATATCATTAATATCGTTAATACTGGTTTTCATTTTGTCTAAATTATCATTGTTAAATTCTGTTAAATCAACATTAAATTATTCATTACATTTTGCCAAATTAAATTTTTCTTCCCCATTTCTACTAAAATTCTTAACATTACTTAAACTACTATAATCGCTCCTAAGAACAATTTTATCGTCTACTTCGCGAATAATCTATATTCGCGTCAAATTTATGCAGTAGGTCTCTGCCAATTAATCCATCAGCTTGTAGGGTTATGTTTTCGCAAACAACAAATTCGAATTCAAATAAATTTTGGACGTTTCTAGAGCCGACTTTAACGTTCAGGGTACCTAGTGCTTTTTGCTGAAGGCCAGATATTCCAGAGAGAATGATGTCCTCGTCCGGTTGATTTAAATTGTTTAATTTTAATATTTCGGGTTTTAAGAGGCTAATACAAGAACCTGAATCTAACAATAATTTACTATATTTGCCATTTAATAATACTTCTATGATACTTGGGCTTTCTTCTATAATAGAATTTAAACTGGGTATGAGGTGAGGTAATTTATTATTATTATGGGTTTTATTAAAATTAACGCGAATATTTGGGTATGAATTGTTTAAAAAGTTGGTTGAGCACCTGTCATGGTTTGAGGGGTAACCACAACAGCATTTGAGTTTAAAGGTTGTTGTCTCGAATTATTCGCGTTTTCTCTATCAGCGTCGTTGCGATTTTGACTGCAACTTGGACGGTCGCGATCGCGGTTAAAACTGCTACTATAATTATTATTATTGTTATTAAAATTTCTGGTAATCGATCCAGAATTATTACCGTTATAATGATTTTGCGTATTTGGTCTAAAATTGTCATATCCTCGCGCATTTGATCCTAGGTTAGTTTGATAATTATTATTAAACCGATTTTGGTTAGATGGACCATATTGATTTGGTTGATGATTTGATCTTTGTCGATAAAAGTTTGAATTATTTGTCTGCGGATTTCTAGGATAATTATTGTGATTTTGGTTAAAGTTTGTCGTATTAGATCGCGGATAATTATTATTTGAGTATGATTGTCGGTTAAAGTTCGCGTTTTGATTATTGAAACGCCGATTTACGTTATTTTCGAAATAATTCTGTCGGTTATCTATTTGAGTTACGTTAACAGGGTTGTCACGCGTTTTAATTAATGAATCATTTATTTCCTGACATTTAGCGACTTCTTCCGCGGTATCGATAGTGAGATTTTCCGTTCTCATCAATGTTACACCTATTGCCCTGATGAGGTCTTTTTTTAACCCTATTTTGAATTGCGTTAATATTGTTTGAGCGCATTTGGATTTTATACCTGGAATTTCGTCGGGGGTCGCGGTTTTTAAATCTTCCGTTAATACTTTTAATCCTAATCCTTTTAGCCGTGTTGTAAATGAAGATACTTGTTCATCATGTCTCTGATAACAATGATGTAATTTGTTTAAAGCTTCACCCGGAATCTGAAGTTTTGTGAATTGTTTAATTATTCGTGCTTTAAATTGTTGGTAATTTAAATTATTTAATTCCGTGTCTGATTTAAAATATCTAAGAGCAGAACCGTATAACCTATATTTTACTATGTTTAAAGCCATATTTTTCGTCCAATTTTCTATATTAGCCCTTTGTTTGACTTTATCAAAGTACCACGTCGGATTTGATTCGCCATTATAGCCTTCTAAGGGTGCCGCAAATATTCCGAAAGGTGAGAATGGCATGTCGGGAGGTAATGGGTGATTTATACTGACATTAAAACTATCTGCTGCGTCTGTGTCGGGAAAAGAATTATCTGGGACATCATTGCTGTGTGCCATTATGAATTACTTTATATTTTGAATTATGAACAAAAGTAGTAGGTAGCTATTAAACTAATTTAATTTTACGTTAATTTATTTTAAGTTAAAATTTGAAGAATTTTAAAGAATAACAGCAAATTTATGGAAACAAATAAAATAACTAACTGAAATGAACTTTTAATTGAAAATTACTTTAGTGAATACACAAAAAAAAAATTTAAAACTTAATTTTGGGTGTTGTAGGTATTTGTTTATCTCTGTGAACTCGTGAAAAAGTTCTAATTTTTATCGAAAAATCCCAATGCTAATGCCACCATTGTGGTAATCTGGACTTCGTGGTTGGAAAGGCGGACCTGACGGTGTTGCTGAAAAATAGCTTTAACCTACCTTTCTTCCCTTTTGTTCCAGATCAACTTTTCTTTAATCGCTGCCACCAGATCTAGTTTAAAGATGTAACGAGATAGATCAGCTCGTTTTGATTGGGTTGTAGTAGCGTGAACTTTTAGGAGACGTAGGGATGAGATAAACAATACTTTTGCAACACCAAAATTAAACAGTTTGAAATTATAATTAAATTTATTAAAATCAAAAATATAGGGGAGATACAAACGAAAAATAATATAACAAAATAATGCAATACTAAAGATTAAGACACATGAACATGGGTAAAAAAAATAATAATAAAATCGATCGCGAATATACAGAGTGAAATAAAATGTTTTATTACTAACCTTTTTCCTATAATAATTCGAGCAACGGCTTTGGCTGGTTGTTGTAGAAATTGTCACTTTAATTTAATATAATTTAATTAATTGAATTTAAAAAAAATATCACTTTGTGATTGAAATTATAAAAGCAAAAATGAAAATCAAAACTTCGAGTGACCGCGACGTTATCGCTAGTAGATATACTAAGGGGGTTCTAGATCCGGAAGTAAACATGATGCGGGTTCTAGATCCATTCTCCATAAGATTTAACATGGTAGAAATTTAACTGTTTTTACATCCGGTTTGGGTAAAAGTGTGCCAAAGGTGACAAAGGTGTACAAAAGGTGTACAGGTGACAAAGGTGTACAGGTACAAAAGGTGTACAGGTACAAAAGGTGTGCAGGTACAAAGGTGTGCAGGTACAAAGGTGTACAGGTATGAAAGGTGTACAAAAGGTGTACAGGTATGAAAGGTGTACTGGTAAAAAAGGTGTACTGGCACAAAAGGCGTATATACGGAAGGTGCGACCCCCAGGCGCGACCCCCAGGTGCGACCCCCAGGTGCGACCCCCTGGTGCGACCCCCAGGTGGGACCCCCAGGTAAAGGAAATGTGAAATTCACCGTTTGATGATGTTGATCATATGACTCAATTAAAAAAGTTCGTTATTTCATAGGTCATGCAAAGTTCAGACAAGTTTAAGCAGATAACTCAATTATATCAGTCTAATTAAAAAAAGTTCATTAGGTCACCGGATGTGGTTCTTCCACCCAATTTAACAATATTACGATATATTTTAAGAAATGGTATGTATCGTTATTTATATAAGTATGTCGTTTAATAAAATTCATTAGTGATTCTGTTTTCAAATAGTTTGTATTGATAAATTAAAGTAAGTAAATTAATTTTCTATATTTATGTGACTGCTTATAAAGTTTTTAATTTGTAGAAATACACATACAAAATTGACAGATTCTTGATGATGAAGAAAATAAGTTAGTCTTGATAATATTTATACACATTCAGTGGGGATCATAAAAATATTTCTACAACAATGGCTAAAATATTGCAACACTTTAGAATGAAAGATGGTATATTGGAAAATTTACTAACAAATCGTTTAATCGACGATGAATGGACTGAAAGGTTTCAGCCTGATACTTTAAAATATATTTGCGTAAAAGTGGTAAATAAGCAAATTCAGCAACTACCCGATATATTCCACCTTGCTACTGAACTGCCCGAATCTTTAATACGGATTTTATTAAGGGATTGGTGCTATCAAAGTGTTGTTAGTGAAGAAATACTAGTTCATCTTAAATTTAAGTTGAAAGAACTATTTGAAATGTTTATATGTAATGAAAGAACAAGGCACTTTGTTAATACAATAGAATTTAGACATATTGTTGATGTCAGTGGCATTGATCAGTTGATACAATATTATTGTTATTATTCTAATTTGGAAGCACGGAGCCTTATATTAGTTCGAAATTCGTATTATGTAAGTAAATACGGTAAAGTTTGCGTATGTTGTGCGGATGATTATAATCATAATCGTACAATGATAAGTAATGTAGAAGAAGAAAAATTACCAGGGAAACCTAGACCAAATTACCTGGATGGAATTGCGTGAAATGATAGAGAGTAAACAATTATGGTGCCACATGTGCTTTAGAAACAGAATAGTAAAATTTTGTAAGAATAAATAACAATAGTAAACTTAAAATATGTATTTGTTCAATTAACAATTGTATTAAATTGTATGAAACGATTAATGATAACAATGCTGTAGTAAAAAAATATAATATTTGTAATAAATGAAATTATTTTTAATATTGAGTTTTTTTTTGTGTCTATATAAGCAAAGTACTATGGGACAGGTAGTTTGTTATAAAAGGTGATGCAGTATGTTTATTACTTATCTAAGCAATTACTATATGAAGAACATGGGTGTATATACAGAAGAAGAAGATCGCCTATTTTCTTTTAGAGATTGGAAATACCCCTGCGTAAATTCAAATGAGTTGGCTAAAGCTGGATTTTATAATTTAAGAAATGGCGATAGTGTGCGGTGCGCATTTTGTTCAATCGTTATTGGCGATTGGAAAATTGGTGACGATCCTATGGTAGAACATAAAAAATGGTCTCGACGTTGCCCCTTTCTTGGAGAAGATGTATGCGGAATAAAAAGTTTACCTAATTCAATACCTGAAAATTATTCTAAACCATCTACAAAAGTTGAATATCGAAGTTATGATATTTCCGGAAGATTCGAAATGCTATTAAATTCAATAGCTATAAATTGCTTGAAATTATCTACAAAGGATTCTGATGAAAATTTCTCTGAAATTACTCCTTTATTGGAATACAAAGATGTGGACGATTTCGCTATCAATAAACCCCCTTATGGTTCTTGCGTATTACAATAGAATCAACCTTGTATAAGAAATACACAATTTGATTTAATAAAGAAATTATAAAAATTTCCTTTTTCATTTATAGTTTTAAGAACAATTATTTTAAAAATCGTATTTAAATATGACTAATTGCAATTTATTTAATATATGAATCAATTACTAAGAAGTTCTTAGCGCTTATCAAATTAACTAAACATTAAAATATCACACAATGGTTCTATTAAAAAAAAAAATATTACTAAGAAGTTCTTATCGCTTATCAAATTAGGTTAGATCAGCAAAATGAAAGATTATTGAAGTTTGATGATCTAACCTATAATTATTTTCTTGTACATAGATAAACTGTAAGAATTTTTTGTATGTGTGAGTCACATTAAATAAAAACAATGAAAAAGTTTTTAAGTCTTTTATTATCAAATTGAACGTCGAAAGGTATACTTCAAGTATAAATCTAAAAAAAAGTTTGATTTTTAAAAATGAATTCGTGGCTTATATTATCAACTGTTTTAAATAGCACTTTATACATAGGATGTCCGGAAAATTCGCAATATGGATATGCCTGTTTGGCCTATGAAGATTCTTTTACCGAAGCTAACAATTGTTCATGGAAATTGATGAATGTAACCAAAAACAATGATATTTGTGCATTTACTATCGATTTTGAAAAACATGATAAATTTCACTATAAAATTAAGTTTTTTGATAATTTCACAAAGATTTTCAAAACAAAATGGGAAAAAGTTTTAATTAAGTGTAATATTATACCATATGATTATAATATTATCGTATGTGACGGGTCATTGGCATGTGTACTGATTATTATCTATTCATATATGTATTATTTAATAAAAAAAAGGAAGCCTATGACATCTATTGAAAGTAATATTCATTAAAAATGAAGTTTTCTATTTGTATTCAAAAGAAAAATACAGAATATTAAATTAATTTGTTTGTTTTATTTAAAAAAAGTATTGTTACATTAGATTAATAGCGTTATTAATTTAATAAAGTTATTTAAAAATTAATTTTACATTTGATTAACAACACCAGTAAACGGATTATAATTATATACAGAGTCGGTCAGAAGTAAAGCATAAGCAATGGTATTAGGGGGGAAATCTGTTGAAGCTTGTAATTCCAGTTTAACGCTCAATATTGGGTCTTCAGCCTTTTCGTGTTGTTTAGACATGTCAATGACGAAAATTGGTTCTTTTAAAAAATGTTCAAAATAATAAATAGGTTCGACCTTATCATAATACTTTTTTTGAAAATTTAAATAGTCATCATATGCTAGTACGCAGCGTTTTTTATTAAAGTCGTTATGTCTTTTTTCGTAAGGATATCGAACATGATTTATAAATCCTATAACATCATTAATGTTACATTGGGATAGAGTGGAGGCATTTTCTAATCGATTATTTCGTTTATTACTTTGGAAAGCAATAAATAACCATCGAGGGCGTCTGTTTTGAACGGTGTTTTGAATCGCCCCAATCAACATGTTTGTATGGGTTGGAAGTGCTGGGTAATGGAATAAATGTCGAGCATGAAAGCCAATTTCGATTTCCTTTTCACGATTTATGTGGTTGTAGATTCCCAACTTTGCAGAATCGCTTGGAGTTATATGGGGTACTTTCCAATTAATTTTGGTAATTTTTATTGTCACCTCGGTATCGCCTCTGTAGACGTCTTCATCTGATTTTGATCTGATAAGAATAAGTTCTTGTCTACTGTTCAAAATATTTCTGCGATAACATGATGCAAAACCAAGAACATGATTAAGAGGTATCATGACTGTAAAATTTTTCTTTTCCGAATCGCATATTTGTGATTTACCATCGGAAAGACTATACCCCGCGTTAGATAATGCAATGACATCATCTTTACTATATCCGCAACGACCGTAAATTAATGACGAAATGCCTGGAGTTCTACAACTATCAATAACGACATCACCAAGCTGATAGCGTATTTCTTCGAATAAAAATAATGGGTCGTTAAGTTCATATAGTTTGGTAGCATCTTTTGGAGTGATTGTACCCTCGATATAAATTTTGCTGGCATAAGTGGCCGTTATTAGCTCACCCTTTTCGATCACGATTCTAATCTCGTCCGAGTTGGAAAATGAATTATTATATGGATGGTATGTATGTAGAGCATTTTCGACGATTAAATCCTCGTGATAAACGTCCGTAAAAATAGTACTTAATGATTGTTCTTCCTGCATTTTTTTACTCGATAACCCAAAGACTCTAAAATTTTTATTTCTGCAGGTGTTACACCTTCGGAGTGGGTTGATTTAATGATGTTGGATGTGAAGTTGGGTATTTTTATATTATTAAGATTTAAGCCCATTACGTTTTAATTCTAAACGAATTGTAACTTGTTCGGAGCCAAAATCAACTGATTCACTGGTGTGATCTACCAATTTGAGACTTATGTTGTGAATAGTATTAGTCAGTACAGGTAAATATATAGGTATGCTGGGTTCCTTAACTAATCTATGTCCAGGTTCCACCGAAACATCAAATTCGAAAATTGTATGACCTTCTGACTCATTCCTGTACGATTGTGATACAATTCCGCAGGTGACTTGTATGTTGGTTGCTCGCATTATACGAACATCTAGATCGGATTCGTATTTTATGTTCGGTTGTAAAATTTTTCTTGAAAATCCTAGCATTCGTCCAATAGAATCAGTTTTAGTAAAATCAATTTTATACGGTGATGTAATTTCACATTTTAAAGTATTGGTGTTTGCTTTCAACACAAATTTATCACCGACATCGGCTTTGATGATGTCATACAACTCATTTATTTCGTAAGCACCGTGAGGAATATTACAAATCTTATGTTCACCATAATAAAATTTGTCATTGCCTTTATAAATATTTTTTATCGAATTACATCCATAAAATCCAATCAGACCTAAAACATATTCGTATTTAAGATCTAATTGAATTGGAGGATAATAATCAACACTTAATTCATTGCCTACACCCGTTAAGGTCAAGGTATACGACATGATTAAATCAAATTTCACTTTTTTATAAATATTTATTATAATGTAAAGATTAAAAAGCAATAACGATAGTTTTTTTTATAAATATTTATTCATATAAAAATTTTATACATAAATGACCACAAATAATCGTGTTATACGATTGGACTCGATTATAATTATAAACAATTTTACAATTTTTAAAATATTTTACTAGTTCTATCGGCGGCCTCAAATCTCCGAAACTATCAAAATAAAGGGTTTACCAATACGATGTTTGTTTTTAAATTTTAAAGGAAACACATACTTCGGATGAAAATGTTATGGATTTTTATTGATATGTAAAGTAGAAGGTCTGCCATTTATGAATGAAAAATAATATCCTTCAAATGTTCACCACGACCACGCTTACAGACATCGATTCTTTTGTCAAAATTTTCAATCACATTTTGGCATAATTGAGGCTCTATCTCACCAATGACACGTTTGATGTTGACTTTTAAGCCCCCTTTTTAAGGTTTGTGGATTATCCGCATAGACTTGATCTTTCACATAGATCCACAAGAAATAGTCAAACGGTGTAAAATCGCACGATCTGAGGTGAAATTTATTGCAGAATTACTCGAAATTATTCGATCTAGAAATTTGGTTTGCAATAAAGCCATTGTTTCTCTGGCCGTGTGACATGTGGCGCCATCCTTTTAAAACCACATATCACTTACATCCATATCATCGATAATAGGTCAAAAATAATTTTTCAACGTGTCCCCAAATGTTGAGAACGTCGTGGAATTGACAAATTTGGTTGCTCTTCGACACTTTCACTTACAGCAGCGATATTTTCCGCTGAACGACCCAAACGAGTATGTACTGTTGTTGGTATGTTATATACCAAACCAGTAACCTTAAATTTATCCCCCAAATTCTCGATAGCGGTTTCAGAAGACCGATGATGACGACCAAAAATATCGCGAATTTTACAAAATGTGGTTTTCACACATCGACTATTTTCGTAATAGGCTTAAATGATTTTAATACAATTTTCAATTAAAATTGAAAACATTTTCACAAATGGCAAAGCTCCTGCTGTACATAAGATAAAAAAACTAAATGCCAGAACTGTCAAAATATCCTTTATGCCCCTATTGAAAAACAAACATCTTATTGGTAAACCCTGTACAATACATTATTTTTAGATTTCTTGTAAGCAACCCAATGAGTACCAGTGTTAGAATTCAAGTCCAAGTTGACAATACCTTTTTCATGAGTTTTAGGTTTGGCAGGTAATGTATCGCGCATGAATACGCCTCTAAAATTAGGAACATCGGCGGCATACTTTCTTAAATCAAAATCAGTTAGAGGTCTCCGAGGCAAATTATTCAGTTTTTACCTCCAATCAATTTTAAAAAAAAATTGGAGGTATGGTAATCGAAAAAACATTTCAACTTTTTTTTTTGCATTTTCGAGATCACCGTGTTCAGAAACATAAAGATCTGCAAAAAGTAAAATAAAAATTTCTGTGTCGGTCTGTCTGTCTGTCGGTCTGTCGGTCTGTCGGTCGTCAAATTTTGTCGATCGATTTGCTTCCGAACCATCCAACCAATTACGACCAAATTTGGTATGGTGGTAGGGTTCACGGTGGAAAGGTAAAAATAAGGTTTTCGTCGCGATCTATCAATCAGGAGTGCCACCACAAGAAAATAATACGGGATTTTAAAAAAATATTTTGTCTTGCGATATGTTATTTTAAAGGCCTTAAAAGGCTTTATCCAGAATAGGTAAAATTAATCTTCTATCTGTCGTCTGTCAAAAATCACAAGTTGTCAAAGTTGAAACTTTAAGAGTGAATAACTCAAGAAATGCTGAAGGGATCTTACTCAAATTTGGTACGTAGGTACATTGATCCTAATGGATATGAGAGCATATGTAATCCTTCGATAGAAATCACTAATGCAACATGAAAAAAATAAAATTAACTTTTTTGGCAAAAACATGAAAAAAGTTTTTGTCGATCGATTTTCTCCGGCATTTCTGCGTCGATTGCAATCAAACTTATTAGACGTATGCCTCGTGGGCTGGAATGGTGAAAATAAGGTTTTGCCAGAGAAATCTTCACCAGGGCCACTACAATAAAATAAATTTAAAAAAATGAAAATGTCGTCGTATCTCCGGAAATGTTTAACCGATTCAGCTAAAATTTGGTGTGTCGATGGAGCTTTGAAAGTATAAGTATTGGTGAGAAAACAAACCGAGCCAATTGTAACAGGGCGGGGCAGGTCAGAAAAATTATAGAAAATATTAACTGAAATCTTAATTTATATATTTTTTGTGAGAATTTGTCAGATGGCTGGCAAAAATAAAACAATATATTCAAAATTTTAATAAACGTCATAATTTTGTGACATATGTGTCAAAATTAGGTTAATGTTGATTTGTATACCGAGTGCAGCATAAGAATTGAGTTTAGGGCTTGTAATAATTAATTTTAGAATACAAAAATAGGTGGTTCGGTGGGAAATATTTTATAATATCGTCGTACGGACAGACGGAACGTTACTTTATAAGTAAAAGGTTCTGCCACTAGGTAGCGACCAAGTTTAGGCCGTTTGTTAAATTTTTTCGCAAATGTTTTCAGAATCAGTAAATCGACAGTCAGTAATTTACAAAAATTTATTTTCGAAAAATCCGCTAGATGACCGAAAAAATTTGTTGTACCAATCTTGGAGAAATTTTATTTGTGACTTCTTACGGTATTATGTGACGTATATAAAAATTTTGGAAAAAATTCAGTGGCGTACAAAAATAATAAATTTTTTTCATTTTAGATTTTGTTAAAAAAACTTTTATAGATAGATTTAGGGTAAGGGGTGATACACATAGATATCTTTGCCAGGGCTACCGATATCTTTGTTAAGGCTACCACAATAGAAAACAAAAATGAACATTATATCATCGTATCTCCGGACAAAATTTGGTGTGCTGGTGATTGGAGGTATTGCGGCAGAGAGTGACGATATTTTTTGAATATGGTTTCAAAAATAATGCGCTTCCTGTCTTGTACGGTTTGAGATATAATGCTTCACCTTTCTTCCCCATGGCTATAGCTTCCATCGTTTTGTTATGTTTTTGACCTTCATCCAATTGTCGTTGTGACGATTTTGCTTTATTGACGGCCGAGGCTATACCCGAAGCACCTCCGGCCAACGCTCCAACCGCTGATAGTCCCGCGAATAGGGGTATTAGAAAAGGTAAAATACCACCTTCTTTGGGCAAGGGTATTACCCTAGGAATTTTAACATTCTTTTTACCTCCAATACTTTTGATTACTTTCTTTGCCATGACGAGAACATTTTTGATATTATTTTTATCTTTTCCAGTACCGCGTAATATTTTCTTTATAATTCCTTTGCCGAATAAGGTCTTACGCTTGCGACATCCCATACCGAATTTTCTTTTACCTTTCATTGCAGTAGTAACAGTCCAAGCTGAGGCTTTTTCACCAAAGGTGGTGTCATTAGATTTTACACGTTCCCAAGCTTTTTCCTCTAACACTTTATCAGCCCGATGACGATCTTCTAAATTTTTATATTGCGAGTAAGCGATATCGTGTTCCTTGCATGCAGCGTCCAACGGATTTATTCCAGGATCACCTCTAGCTAATCGTTTTTTTATTTTAGTTCCTGGACCACAATATTGATATCCAGGTATGTGTAATTCTACTGGTAGGCTATTTATAGCAGAATTGAACAGCCCTACACCGCTGTGAATGATCATTTACTGAAATGTGCGCTCAAGTACCTATATATATAGGTATGCTCACTTCAAATTGTAATTAAACAATGAAGTTTATCAAGCAATCATCTACATTAAAAGTAGATAATCATGACATTCAAACAAATAACGTAAGCAAGCATGGTGATTTATTTCCCGATACCGTTAGAGCTATAATAGCTGGCAGTTCGGGATCTGGAAAAACAAATGCACTTATCAGTATTATTGAAAATCCTAATGGTTTGAGATTTAAAAATGTCTACGTATATTCAAAGTCCTTACATCAGCCAAAGTATCAATACTTGAAAAATGTGCTGGAACCCATGAAAGGTTTGGGATATTACACATTTAAGCAGCACGACGATGTTGTACCTGTAAACAAAGCTAAACCTAATTCAATAATGGTGTTTGATGACGTCATAACAGATAAGAGTATCAGCGTAAGAGATTATTTCTGTATGGGACGGCATAATGCAATAGATTCATTCTATCTCTGTCAAACTTATTCGAAAGTACCCAAACAATTAATAAGAGATAATGCTAATTTTATCATTTTGTTCAAACAAGATGCTTTAAATTTAAAGCATGTATACGATGACCATGTTAGTACCGACATGTCTTTTGAAAAATTTCGTTCGATATGTGCAGAGTGCTGGAAGGAACCATTTGGATTTATTGTAATTAATGTGGAATCAAACATAAACGAAGGTCGATATAGGAAAGGCTTTGACTGTTATATAAGTCTTTGATTTTTTAAATATTTACATTATCAACTCAACTATCCAGTATACCAGTTCATAAAACCAACAGGTCTGATCATAAAAGCAACAGGTCTGATCATCAGGTCTGATCATAAAACCAACAGGTCTGATCAATAGGTCTGATTAGAAATCCAACAGGTCTGATCAACAGGTCTGATCAACAGGTCTGTTCATAAAACGAACAGGTCTGATCAGAAAACGAACAGGTCTGATCAACAGGTCTGTTCATAAAACCAACAGGTCTGATCAACAGGTCTGATCATAAAATGAATTCTGATGATGTTGAATTGACTAAAAAAATTATCAAGGCACGTAATTCCATAAAGAGAAAATTTGATCAATTAAAGCGTGGTGAAATTAAAACTCAGAGATTGGCCGAGGAAGTATACAAACCGATTACAGAACCGATTAAAGAATTGATTGCATTTAAAAAAAATAAACCTAAGCAAGTATTCAAAGTTGAAAAGAATGAACTAAAGAAAGAATCTGGGGGTGAAGATGATGACGATGAATTTGTAGAGGCTTTTGATCAAGAAAGTTCTTTACGTGATACACTATCTCAGCAATACATTAACATGTCCGTGCATGATGTTAAAAATGAAATGGATTACCGTTATGGTGTTTACCACGATGCTGAAACTAATGGATGGAAAATTGGAGATAAAAAAATTATATTTGAAGACGATGATTTTAGTATCGATGATGAAATATTTAAGGGCACTATAGGCTTGTACGAGCTGTTATTTAAAAAAATACCTCAGGACTATAACTCTGATGACTTGAAGCAATATAAAAAAATTTTAATACAAACGAGCGCGCATAAACGTTTCTATAATATAAACAATCAAATAGAAGGAAATAAAAGTTTTAAATATCGTAAAATAATTAAACCTTTATTTAATGAAGTTATCGGTAAAGGTCTAATTAAAGATATTAAAAATGTCAATAATAAATCAATTGAATACGTTTACTGGAATTCACCTGGAGAACTCATTGCTCGTTTAGCACTTCTTCATGCTTCAAAAAATGCTGGAAATATGAGTCATAATAATGAAATTTTAGCTATCGAAGAAGAACTTAGAGAAGCCAATATCATAGAATGAAATATTGTGTAGGATTTACGAGGGGACATTTTTAAGTTCACGGAATGGGGTATAAGGAAACGTAAATATTTTTTTTTTATAATTTTATTTTTCAATATAATCTCCTCGAACATCAATACATTTATTACATCTATGGATTAATTTTTCTAAATCTTTAAAAAAATAATTTTTATTTTTGCTTGTAAAATGCTCGTTTACAGCTACCTGGAGAGCTTCATCGCTGTTGAAATGCCTTCCACGAAGTTCTTTTTTTAAATTTGGGAATAGGTAGTAATCACTAGGTGCCAAATCTGGACTGTAGGGTGGATGAACCATTTCCTCAAAACCGCTTGACCTCATTGCACTCATCGCAATTTTTGACTTGTGAACAGGTGCATTGTCTTGCAATAGAAGTACGCCTTTTGTTAATTTTCCTCTACGTTTTGATTTTATTGCTTCTTTTAATCGATGCAAAACCTCAGCGTAGTATGCACCAGTTATGGTGGCATTTTTCATTTTGTAATCTATTAGAAGAATTCACGCAGAATCCCAAAAGATTGTTGCCATAAAAATGAACCCAAGTTTCATCTCCTGTGACAATTCGGTCAATAATATCTGTTGGATCATCACCACACAGCGTTAAAAACTCCTTACAACATTCAACTCGATATTGTTTTTGATGCGGTGTGAGCATTCTAGGCACCCATCTCGCGCTGACCTTTGACATACCCAGATGATCTTTTAAAATTTTCAAAGTTGTCGATTCCGATATCCTGAACATTCTTGCAATGTCCTTCACTTTAAGACGGCCATTTTCTCTCACGGCATCATCAATTTTAATAACGATTTCATGTGTTAAAACGTCATTTGGCCTGCCATGACGGTCGTCATCTTCAAGAGACTCTCTGCCTTGCTTAAATAATTTGTGCCACTTATAAATCATGGTTTTTACCAGGACAAGTGTCACCATAAACTGCCTCCATTTCATTTTTAATGATTTCAACATTTTTTCCTTGTTTGGTGAGGAATTTAATAACTGCACGTAATTCAATGTTTGACATTTTTAGAAATTCTCACACTACCATTTGTCATTTTGTTGATTGCAACCAAACCACTTGATATAAATGCATAAAATTTTTAGTGTATACTTGAAAATTAAAAATGAAATTGGAAAAAATTTTTTTTAAAAAATGGCCGCCTCTTTGTGCCCCATTCCGCGAACTTAAAAATGTCCCCTCGTAAATAAAAGTTTTATTCAAAATATTTTGTTTTTTATTTGTTTTAATAAAATAGGTGTTATAATAGATTCTAAATTATTTATTTTATTTTGAAAACGCCATCTGTCGAGAGCTAATTGTAGCCACGGTCCTTTTCGTGCTTGATGGTACGCAAATTTCCAATGATACATATATTTAATTTCAACTTGTTCATTAAATTTTACTCTATTGACGTTTTTGAGATCCATGATGGCTTTGTGAATCCCCACCACTTGACGTATAATTTGTCGTCGCGCTTACGCAACACCTTTTCTACCAGATATGTATTCGGATAAGATGTTTTTAAAAGTTCATTTTTATAAAACTGTCCTTTTATGGGGGCTCCAGCGTAATCTTGGATCAAATAAGTCGTGGGATTTCCTCGACTAATTTTATAAATTTTAAATATTTCAGCAGTCCAGTTTCCAGTATAACCCTTGGCGAATATAGATTTATATTTACTAATTCTAACAAAATCTCCAACTCTAAACTTTGATTTTTGTAATATTTTTTCACATCGAAAACGTCCAATCTCGTAGCCGGTGTAACTTTTAAAGGCTTTGTGCCTATAGTACGATGATGAGTATTGTTATATTTTAGTGTAACATCTTGAATAATAATTGGAAAGTACCCCATATAACTCCAAGCGATTCTGCAAAGTTGGGAATCTACAACCACATAAATCGTGAAAAGGAAATCGAAATTGGCTTTCATGCTCGACATTTATTCCATTACCCAGCACTTCCAACCCATACAAACATGTTGATTTGGGCGATTCAAAACACCGTTCAAAACAGACGTCCTCGATGGTTATTTATTGCTTTCCAAAGTAATAAACGAAATAATCGATTAGAAAATGCATCCACTCTATCCCAATGTAACATTAATGATGTTATAGGATTTATAAATCATGTTCGATATCCTTACGAAAAAAGACATAACGACTTTAATAAAAAACGCTGCGTACTAGCATATGATGACTATTTAAATTTTCAAAAAAAGTATTATGATAAGGTCGAACCTATTTATGATTTTGGGCATTTTTTAAAAGAACCAATTTTCGTCATTGACATGTCTAAACAACACGAAAAGGCTGAAGACCCAATATTGAGCGTTAAACTGGAATTACAAGCTTCAACAGATTTCCCCCCTAATACCATTGCTTATGCTTTACTTCTGACCGACTCTGTATATAATTATAATCCGTTTACTGGTGTTGTTAATCAAATGTAAAATTAATTTTTAAATAAATTTATTAAATTAATAACGCTGTTAATCTAATGTAACAACACTTTTTTATCAATTTGATAATAAAAAAACTTAAAGACTTTTCATTGTTTTTATTTAATGTGACTCACACATACAAAAAAATTCTTACAGTTATCTACAAGAAAATAATTATAATATAGAAATTCAGAGCATAAAATCTCGTTTATTTGTTTATTAGTAATATTTTTAATAGTGTTACGACCTTTTGGTCGTGGGGGTTTTATTGTAGCTCAGATTAATCAATTAAAGTCACGACAGGAGTTTAAACAATTATAATGACGCATAATAAAACATACAATAATTACAATTAAGTCTTACCCTAAAAGGCTGAGGGAGGATTGGATCACCAACATGACGGACATAGGTTTCAGCGGTAATCCCTACTCGCACTTCACCCACGGCTGACTGCCGATTTTCCGACTTATCGCCCTTTTTGTTGTAATCCTCCCTCTTAATATTAATTCTACTAATTATAATTCTTATTGGTTATTGTTGGATTAATATTATTGGTTTATCGATTGAGTTGATTCATCGGGGCAATGTTCCGTTTACAATTTTGATGATCAATCAATCACACAGGATATAGAATATATTTTGTTATAGTAATTATAAATTTAGTTCTATACCGTGTGATTGATTTTTACGTGACATTACCCCCTCGCCGGCAAAAGCGGCTGGCCCAAGGCGCTAAAATTGACTGATCAACAACTTGTTGAACCAATAACATTAAAAGAACAATAACAAAGCAAAACTACTACCAAATCAAACGAAAGAAGACATAAAATAAAAAAAAATCGGCTTACAATTGGAATTGTAAAGATAAATTATAAATATAGATATATTTAAAATGTAACGTTTTGGCACCAAATTCACATGTATATAGTCGAAGTGGCACCCATATTTACGTTGTGGCACCAATTCAGGGTGCCACAACGTTTCCGCTCGTATTTGAGTGCTAGAAGGTAGGAGCATCATAAGTACGAAATATTACGAAGGTGCCTTTTCGACTGTATATCTATAAAATTTCTGTTTTAATTGAACCGTATAATCTCCAGAGGGCGCTGTTAGCAGGAACGCATAACACGTCTAAGTGGCACCACGGAATTATGCTTATAGCGTACTGGCACCACGGAAATTTGCTTATAGCGTACTGGCACCACGGAATTTTACATAGCGTACTGGCACCAGTAAAGATAGCATTACGTTTACAGAACTTTGTTTGATAATATGAAAATTTTTAAAGCAACTCGTCGGAGTACGTACTGGCTTGGTTTATTTTAATTTTTTAGTATATTCGAATTTCAGATTTCATTTTAAGCGTCATTCAAATATGTTAATTAATTTATTTTTACGTGTTTACATAAAAAAATCTGGACATAAATTACAAGAAGATCTAATTAACCCTGAATAAAATAATCGCAATCTTACCAAATACTATAATTAACAATTGTGTTATAAGTATATAATTTCTTTCTAAAAAATGGAATGTTTTTTCTCAGTTTTTTTTGGGTCCTTTTCTTTTAGAGAGGAATCTTACCAAAAAAAATGTAACTTGTCGGTTTATCACAAAGCGTCTGATTTTATAAGTTTACATTTGAATTTTATTGAATCCTACACCGGTATTACGGTTACATTAGTATAGTTATTATTGCCAAATTTGAGTGCGAATAAAATTGATAAACATTCAAAAAATGCAAAGTTTCAAATAATAAAATTTACATTATTTATTAATAAACTTGATAATGCATCAGCAAAAAATCTTGATTTTAAGTTGGAAAGTTTATCTTTTCGTTTGAAAAAGATCTAAATTTATATCAATTCATTATCAATTCAGTTAATATTTAGTTGCTTATCAAGGTGTAAATTTATAAGTTGTTATTGTAATTGAGAATGCACCGTTTTAAACTGTCTTGTGACGTCTTATCAAAGAAAATAATAATAACCTCTTCGCGTAATCTACATTTTTTTTTATTTACATTTTTGTTTATATAACATTTTTCTATTTTGTTGCACCGTTTTCGATTTATACTGCGTTGTACTTTCATTCGAAAACGGACTCATGAAATAAAGCCTACTTGTTTTTGGAGTAATTTTTACAATTTTCAATTTTTTTTTTTAATTTTGAGCGCATCAACAACTCGGTTATTAGCACTTCTATGCATTGCAGAATATACCTTTTTATTTTATATTTGCTGGATGATTTTTATTTTTTGCAAGTAATTGATTGTGTTGTATATTTTGATTAGGTATTTAAAGATTAAAAATCAAATGAAAATAGATTTCAGATATTATTTAACATAATTATTATCGAAAATTTCCAAAATTTTTGCTGAGACACCACAAATCGTTGATTGGAAAATTTGTTTTAGCACTTCGAAAAATTAAAAAATATTATGAATTCTTTTTGATTAAAAAGCATTTACGTTAGAATTTCTGTAACAAATTACAGAAATTACACACATTTGGCAAATACGTGAATAACGGAAAGTTTCGAACACTCCGATGTTAACAAATGTAAATTGACGGTTTTGAAGCCGTTTTTTAGCATATAAAAATTCATTTTACAGCAAAACCTTTTAAACATTCTTTTTTCCAAATTTCATTGCCTTCCGTTTTGTTTCTATATATATATTTTTTTTTTAGCTCACCGTTTTTGACTGTCAGCGACTTAAACAAGACTCCGTAAAATGCAAAAAATATTATCATCTATATCTCTGAAGCGATGCGACAAAATAGAAAAATGTATATAAACAAAATAGTAAAGAATAAAATTTATAAGAAAAAATGCTTATTAAATTTTTTATTTCGTCGCACCGTTACCGAGATATAGATGACAATATTTTTCCTTTTTACCGAGTTTTGTTTAAGCCGCTGTCAGTCAGAAACGGTGCGCTAAAATAAAAATGGATAGAAACAAAACTGAAGGAAATAAAATTTGCAACAAAAAATGTTTAGAAGGCTTTGCTGTAAAATGGATTTTTATATGCTAAATAACGGCTTCAAAACCGGCAATTTACATTGTTAACATAGGAGTGTGCGAAACTTTTCGTTATTCACGTACGTCAAGTTAGCCCCCTTTTTTCCAAATTTATTAGATATTCAAGGTTGCTGTATAATAATTATTTAAAACTACTCGTGAAAGCTGGCGAATGCTGTATATTATTTAAAGGTACTCATTTTATTAAAATGTTTAAAATAAAGCTCCGAGCAAGTTACAACTTGAAAAAGTAGTAGAATTTCATTACTATAAGGTGTTTAACCCACATAAAAATATTATCAAATAATCGCTCGGATTGAATAATAAAACTAAACAAGTTACTGTAAATTAATATTTCTTATACCTAGTTATAAATAACTTCCCACGAATATTAGCAGGAACTATGTGCATGTCTTAACATTAAATTGCTACGTAATGTGTTACAATTTCTGTAACACATTACACAAATTATTACGCACATTTGGCAAATACGTCAAGTTGGCCCCTCTTTATTAAAAATGTATTAGATATTAAATCTTGCTTTATATTATTTAAAACTACTCGTGAAAGCTGGTGAAAATTGTAAATTATTTAAAAGTACCCATTTCATTAAAATATTTAAAATAAAGCTCCGAGCAAGATACAACTTGAGAAGTAGGCTTTCATTTTTTCAGGTGTTTAAGCCACACAAAACTATTATACGATAATCGCCCGGCTTAAATAATAATAAAACTAAACAAGTTAGTTACTGCAAATTAATATTATTTCTTATACAAGGTAGGTCAAAAGTAATCACTCGATGTTCTTTGCCTGTAATTTCTTTTATAATGAAACATTTTGGTTCTGCTTGTGAAATGTGTTTATTTAATCCATTAGAATTTATTCTATCAAGTCGAAAAAATGATATCGGCCAAGTGGCCACCGCCAGAGTTGATAATCTCTCGTTTTGGTGATTTGCACTGCCGGCCAGATCACCCGATTTAACCGTTCCAGACTTCGTTTTATGAGATTTTTTGAAGTCGCAGGTTTAGTTCAACAAGCCTCAGACTCTTAAAGCCCTTAAAGAGAATATTTGCCAAGAATGCGAGAACCTGTTGCCCGAAGTTCAGGCAAGAGTGATGGAAAATGCCATAAAATGGTTCCGCATGGTCATCAACTCTGACCGCGGCGACTTGGCCGATATCATTTTTTCGACTTGATGGAATAAATTCTAATGGATTAAATAAACAAATTTCACAAGCAGAACCAAAATGTTTCATTATAAAAGAAATTACAGCCAAAGAACATCGAGTGATTACTTTTGACCCACCTTGTATATGTAGTTAAAATTAATTTCCCACGATTATAGAAAGTTACTACAATATGCGTTTTAAACTTTAAATTGCAATGTAATGTGTTACAATTTCGAAGAATATCTGAAAATTTCATTATATTATTAAGTTAATGGGAAAAAAGTAGGGTTTAAGAATTAATAATACCCTCTAAAATGTCAAATTGTAATAGCAAAAATGAAAACTTCAAGTTTATAAATAAAACTTTTTTAATGCAAATTTTCGTTAAGAACCTTAGAGTAGCCGTTGCGCGTTGGTTTGATTACAAATATTATTACTGATATATTATTGATTTTCAACGATTTGACAAAGAGTTATATCTACATGAGCTACCTGCATATGTCATGTAATAATTAAAATTTAATCGTTGAGATTAAATTCATATTAAATATGAAATATTAAATATTAAAATATATAATATATAAAATGTGACGGTCAGGCACCAAATTCACATATAAATAGTCGAAGTGGCACCCGTATTTACGTTGTGGTACCCGTATTTACGTTGTGGCACCCGTATTTGAATTAGTGCCACAACGTTTTC
The DNA here is from genome assembly GCA_947369205.1 of Cantharis rufa. Classification (NCBI taxonomy): domain Eukaryota; kingdom Metazoa; phylum Arthropoda; class Insecta; order Coleoptera; family Cantharidae; genus Cantharis; species Cantharis rufa. The sequence continues at coordinate 26,826,166 of OX376304.1, forward strand.
GCTCGTATTTAGGTGCTAGAAGGTACGAACATCATAAGTACCAAATACAACGAAGGTGCCTCTTGAACTGTATTTTTATCTATAAACGTTCAGTTTTAACGGTTTTAACCAAGTTTTAACTGATCGGTATAATCTATCAAGGGCGCTGTTAATATAACCAAGCTAAGTGGCACCATGGAATTTTGCATACAGAGCACTGGAAACCCAGACACTATGGAATTTTGCTTACAGCACACTGGCACTAATATAGGCGGCAGCACGTTTTGAGATCTTGGTGAAATAGTTTTGTGGAATGCGAAATACTTTAATTTATTATTATGAAAATTTTTAAAGCAACGACAATTATCATTATTTTTAATATATTATTAGAAAATATTAATGACATAATAATTAGGCGGGTATAACATAATTCCAAACCACTTTTAAATATTTTGAAAAACAAAAGCTTAATCAGCTGAAATCATTATAAAATCAAACGCGATTTCGATCTGTTCCGATACACAATTATGATACACAACTAGACTAAAAAAAATTAATTTATTTATTATTTTTTCTCACTCGAATTGATTTAATTTATTTTGATAATTTTAATAAAAAAATGTTAAAAGTAATAATGACAATTAAAATTTTCTTTAAAAGAACGATGGTGTGTACTTGCATGTCAGATTCGACGTTCCTATTTATAGTATTAAGCGAGAGTTTCCTTCCTAACACCACTGATTATAATTACAAGAAATTCGTTTAAATATTCCAAAGTGGACATAATAATTAAACATGAAAATAATGGCTTGGTTAGTCGAGACTCCGCTCTTCCACGTTATTAATGGAAATTTTTTGATATTCTCACAAATAAAGATATAAATAGCGCCGTAAGTGTAAAATATGTAGTTTCAATAAGGAATTGTTGGCTAGATCATGTCTTTCCATACCTTTTCATAGTAATCATTTTTTTAAAAATTATTTTAAAAGAACTTGAACATTGCCGATGGTTTGACTACAAAATGTATTCCTGATGTATTATTGATTTTTAATACTTTGACAAACAGTTCCATGAGCTACACACACATTGTCTGTAGGATGTACATATGTCATTGAGATTGAATTCAGCATCAAATGAGTAAAACTTGGTTCAATGTTTACATTTTTACACAAACTTTTCTTCAAGAAAAGACTCGCGGCATACGATTTGTCAACCAAGTGCAACCACAATATATAATATATATATTATATATATTATATATAGGGTGCTAAAACCCATATATATTCAGAATAATATATAGGTGCCACTTGATCATATTATATATAAAAAAGTTTGGGTGCGTAAACGTTATTTTAGTTATTGGTGCCACATAGTAGTTTTTCGCGTATATATATATGTATAAGAGAACAACAAAAACAAAAGTTTTTTTTTTTAAAATAAATCAATAGAAAATTAAAATTAAAATATATATAATAACTAATCAAAGTTTTATAAGACAACTTATAATTGCAACAGGAAAAAAAATAAAATAAATCCCGACAAAACAAAAAAAAATTTTTTCACATTGAAGATACAAATCGGAAAAAAAAAATTTTTATTTGAAGAATTAAATTTTTGTTCCAAAAATTTTTCAGTTAGTTCAAGGGTCGTATTATCCAGGGTATATTATTAAGCGCATAGGCCGTACTCCAGTGGTAAAATACTTCCTCATCCAGAAAAAAAAAGTGTTTGTTATTAGTGCAATCAAACAATCCAAGGTAAGTATACAATAAATTATACTCACAAGATGTTTATTTAAAATTCCTTACTACGTCTCTGCAAAATATAGTTAAATGTATTATTTACTATTTATAGCGAGCGATTTGCTTATTTTGCCGTTTGCAATCTTCAATGATGATATCTAGTTACATTCATTTACGTTATAGTGGAAGCAACGATGCAATTATAGTCTGTCTCAAGATTATAAAAAATATAAAAATTATAACTTAGTCCTTTACAAGTATTATTAAAAATAAACAAAATTATGGAACAATATTATCGCTTGGATAGTAGGACAGTTATTGTTATTTAAAAATAATAATAAAAAAAATGTTCTTACTGGCAAACATTCATTCTAGTAAGTTATGTGCTAGCCCGTGCTTTTAAAAATCGTTTATCTTTAATAAAAAAAAACATTTTTCGCATTTGTGCTAATTTTTAAACATTTGGTCGTATTACAATAGTTATTATTCATTCGTGCTCATTTTTAATCATGTCGTCTCTATTTCAGTGTTTATTAATTTATCATTTATGTTCATTTTTAATCATTTAGGCTCTATTACAAAATTTAACTTTTTAAGCCTTATTACAATATTTGCAAATCATTCATACTTATTTTTAACTTTTTTGGGCCTTATTACAATATTTAAAAATCATTCATACTTATTTTTAACTTTTTGGCCTTATTACAATATTTATTATTCATTTGTGTTCATTTTTTATTTATTTCGTATCTTGTTATTGCTCATACTAAATTAATGTGTTTACGATAATCTATGTAAGAAGTGGTGCTGATGTTTTTTGCTAGCTGTGCACTGACTTTTTGCATAAATTTCTGTTTACATTATACGAGGCGCCTCCGTTTGCAATTTGAATGACTATAACATTACATATATTTTACATTAAACAAAATCAATTCTTTTATAATATAGGTCTAACCAAATTAACTTTAATTCACAATTACTCTGCTTTTTCACTTTATCTACTTCACTTATAATTAATTATTTGGAGCACATTTTTATTAATTGTAGCACGTTACTCTTGTTTACACTCTTGAACCCGCTTAAGTTCATTCGTTCGGAGCACATTTAATTAACTTGTTGCACGGGCGTTAGGTTTTTTCACATTATTTCTAGTAGAACGTTCATAGAATCTCCTCTCTTTAAGGTCCTAATTTCACTGGGTATGTTGATGTTATAAGTAGGCGTTTCTCCTTGACTAGATCTCGGTTCATCCTTCCCTAGATTTGTATTTTCGTTCTTTGATTTCGTTATAGTTACTTGTATTTTACAACGCTGCGTCCATTTCTTTATCAACCACCAAGTACAAATAAAAATCAAAATTGCAAGTAATATGTAAGTGATGACTATCAAAAATTCGTGGTGGATTGTCGATCCCGGTTCTTCTGCGGCAGAAACTGTTGGCGTGTTGGTTACCATGCCAAACTGCTAATGCTGACCATACCAATCCATAATTTACGCCTTGGGTTGTCATTTACCAAAACAAAACAATTTCATTTTATTCCATTTGATTCCATTCCATTTAATTCCATTAGATTTTACTCCATTCGATTTGAATCGATTCCATTCCATTCGCTTTCATCCATTCCATTTGATTCCATTCGATTTTATTTCATGCCATTCGCTTTCATTCCATTCGCTTTCATTCCATTCCATTTGATTCCATTCGATTTTACTCCATTCCATTTGCTTTCATTCCATTCACTTTCATTCCATTCCATTTGATTCCATTCGATTTTACTCCATTCCATTCGCTTTCATTCCACTTCATTTGATTCGATTCCATACCATACCATTTCCATTTCCATCATCTTAGAAAAAGTTTGGGTGGTGATTAAGGGTATCTTGTTCGTTCTCGTCTTGGACCATTTCCACTTAAGTTATCATTTGCTTGGGTAATATTGGTACGGTACATAGTTGCTTGGAAACCCATACTTATTGGAAGCTCTTCTTGATATTTGCAACTCAGCGAAATTGTTTTCCCCTTCTTACCAAAATTCGACCTCGAATTTTGACTGGAAGGGTACGCGTAGGTGCCCTTGTTCTGTCTTATAAGAAAACAAAGATTCCTTCCCAAAACAAAAATCTTAGAACATAATAATTAAAAAATATTAAGATACACAAAGAAAAAAAAATGTCCTTTAAATTTGATATTTTACACCATATAAAAATTAAAATATTATTGAAAAATAGATAGTTATCTGGTAATATACATAAAATTAGAACCCAATAAATTAAATTTAAATTAAAGATTTAGCAAATTAAAGATTTAGCATTAGCATTTAGAAAGAAATTTATTTGGTCAAAACTAATCTAATTATTATTAAAAATAGCTGATAAAATAAAATAAAAATTACACCGCATCATTATATTCGCTGTCATAAAACCAAAAATAAATATTAAAATTAAAAGTTAACAGAGAAAGGCCTAAGATCAAGTCTTTAAAAAGTTGTATAAATGTATAAAAATTGTATTATTATTTTACTCTAATGACCTATATAATTAAAACATTGACTTGCGATTTTTTTTTCTTCTATAGTACATTATAATTTACATAGACCGCATAAAATGATTTAGTTTAAATTACCACATTCCACGTAAAGTCAATATACTTTTTAAATTACTACAAGACAAAAAAAAAATAAATAATTAAATTTCATTTATTCTAAAATAATTTGATAATGGGAAATTGAAAATAAATTTTCTTCAGTTAAATTCTTAAAAAACGGGCTTAGAATTTCTAGAATATTACTCAAATTTGAAAAATTAAATTAAAAATGTATAGTATAATATCCGCTCATTACTTCGTTGCAACATAAAAAAACAATGCATTTTCTTTCTTTCATGAACTTGCTTGAACTCATCAATTATGAAACGTATAACTATTATATAAATTCGCTTATTAAGACAAAATTCCATTAAACAATACTAAAAGATTAAAAAGCCCAATTGTTTTTAAAAATATAGCCAAATTTAACATCGACCTATATAATATAAACTATTTTCAATTAAATTACCCTAACCGAACTGTAGAAATCAAATTTCTTAAACGTAGTTTAAATTTTGCTTATAAAAGTTCCAATCGTCATCAGTAAATATTATTAGTAAAATCCCTATATTAATTAAAATGATTAGTCGAATTAATTTTTTAACTGTAACCTAAAATGCCTACCAATTTTATTTGGTCGTTGAAATAAGATAAAACCCACAAAAAAAGGCAAAGAACAATTTCCCAATTTTTCAAAAATGTATCCAAGAAAAGTAGACTTTAACTAATTTTAAACTTATATTTATCAGAAAAATGATAAAAATTACCTAAATCAATAAAATATTCAATTTCCTTTTAAATGAGATTTTCACAATTAACGAATTTAATGCATTTTTTGCAACATAATATTTATTCGCCTGCATTTTAAAAGAAATCTAAAAATGAATCAACTAGATTACAACTAAATTTAGAATTACAAGGTACATGAAAAGTGAAAAAAAACGTAAAACTAAGTGAATTCAAAAACTAAGAGAAGAATACTTTCCAAATAAGGTCATAAATGGGAGAAGAAAAACTAATTGAATACAAATTTTGGGTGAAGTCAAATATCTAAAAAAGAATGTACATAAGATTTTTTTTTTTTTAAAAAATTTAAAAATTTTGAAAAATTTTAAAACTAATTTTTGGAAAAAATAAAATTTATTTGGAAAGCATAGAGTGATTTATTGAACTAACCATTTACTTTTAAAATTAACAAACAAATTATGACAATAGTTGGAAAAACATTTGACCTAACATGAACTTCCTTTAACTTTACAAGAACTAGCCTAGTAAGTACAAAGTTTATATTTTTAAAAGAAACTGCATAGTGAGAGAAAAAAAAATCATTATAAGTGCAATTGAGAAGTATTTAAATGAAATTTATTAATAACCTATTTAAACAACATTTTTAAACGCGTTGGCCATATTTCAAAAATGTAAATTTTAGCCAATTTCCTAAAACACAAATATTTATATGGGACATATAACACCACGTAAGTTACACTCTTGTAGGCACCTTGACCATAATTTTAGTGGGTCCCCATGACAGTCTCATCACAGGAATTTAATGCGTGCATTTAGACTTGTTGCAACCACCAAAATAAGCTCGGCACGCTCCACCACATGTTACGACCTTTTGGTCGTGGGGGTTTTATTGTAGCTCAGATTAATCAATTAAAGTCACGACAGGAGTTTAAACAATTATAATGACGCATAATAAAAGATACAATAATTACAAATAAGTCTTACCCTAAAAGGCTGAGGGAGGATTGGATCACCAACATGACGGACATAGGTTTCAGCGGTAATCCCTACTCGCACTTCACCCACGGCTGACTGCCGATTTTCCGACTTATCGCCCTTTTTGTTGTAATCCTCCCTCTTAATATTAATTCTACTAATTATAATTCTTATTGGTTATTGTTGGATTAATATTATTGGTTTATCGATTGAGTTGATTCATCGGGGCAATGTTCCGTTTACAATTTTGATGATCAATCAATCACACAGGATATAGAATATATTTTGTTATAGTAATTATAAATTTAGTTCTATACCGTGTGATTGATTTTTACGTGACAATAGAGCCATTGTGTGATATTTTAATTTTTAGTTAATTTGATAAGCGCTATTCTTAGTAATTGATTCATATATTAAATAAATTACAATTAGTCATATTTAAATACGATTTTAAAAATAATTGTTCTTAAAACTATAAATGAAAAAGGAAATTTTTATAATTTCTTTATTAAATCAAATTGTGTATTTCTTATACAAGGTTGATTCTATTGTAATACGCAAGAACCATAAGGGGGTTTATTGATAGCGAAATCGTTCACATCTGTGTATTCCAATAAAGGAGTAATTTCAGAATCATTTGTAGATAATTTCAAGCAATTTATAGCTATTGAATTTAATAGCATTTCGAATCTTCCGGAAATATCATAACTTTGATATTCAACTTTTGTAGATGGCTTAGAATAATTTTCAGGTATTGAATTAGGTAAACCTTTTATTCCGCATACATCTTCTCCAAGAAAGGGGCAAAGTCGAGACCATTTTTTATGTTCTACCATAGGATCGTCACCAATTTTCCAATCGCCAATAACGATTGAACAAAATGCGCACCGCACACTATCACCATGTCTTAAATTATAAAATCCAGCTTTAGCCAACTCATTTGAATTTACGCAGGGGTATTTCTAATCTCTAAAAGAAAATAGGCGATCTTCTTCTTCTGTATATACACCCCTGTTCTTCATATAGTAATTGCTTAGATAAGTAATAAACATACTGCATCACCTTTTATAACAAACTACCTGTCCCATAGTACTTTGCTTATATAGACACAAAAAAACTCAATATTAAAATTAATTTCATTTATTATCAACTTAATATAATTACATATTACAAATATTATATTTTACTACAGCATTGTTATCATTAATCGTTTCATACAATTTAATACAATTGTTAATTGAACAAATACATATTTTACGTTTACTATGGTTATTTATTCTTACAAATTTTTACTATTCTGTTTCTAAAGCACATTTGGCATCATAATTGTTTACTCTCTATCATTTCACGCAATTCCATCCAGGTAATTTGGTCTAGGTTTCCCTGGTAATTTAATGGTAATTTTTCTTCTTCTACATTACTTATCATTGTACGATTATGATTATAATCATCCGCACAACATACGCAAACTTTACCGTATTTACTTACATAATAAGAATTACGAACTAATATAAGGTCCCGTGCTTCCAAATTAGAATAATAAAAATAATATTGTATCAACTGATCAATGCCACTGACATCAACAATATGTCTAAATTCTATTGTATTAACAAAGTGCCTTGTTTTTTAATTACATATAAACTTTTCAAATAGTTCTTTCAACTTAAATTTAAGATGAACTAGTATTTCTTCACTAACAACACTTTGATAGCACCAATCCCTTAATAAAATCCGTATTAAAGATTCGGGCAGTTCAGTAGCAAGGTGGAATATATCGGGTAGTTGCTGAATTTGCTTATTGACCACTTTTACACAAATATATTTTAAGGTATCAGGCTGAAACCTTTCAGTCCATTCATCGTCGATTAAACGATTTGTTAGTAAATTTTCCAATATACCATCTTTAATTCTAAAGTGTTGCAATATTTTAGCCATTGTTGTAGAAATATTTTTATGATCCCCACTGAATGTGTATAAATATTATCAAGACTAACTTATTTTCTTCATCATCAAGAATCTGTCAATTTTGTATGTGTATTTCTATAAATTAAAAAACTTTATAAGCAGTACATAAATATAGAAAATTAATTTACTTACTTTAATTTATCAATACAAACTATTTGAAAACAGAATCACTAATGAATTTTATTAAACGACATACCATTTCTTAAAATATATCATAATATTGTTAAATTGGGTGGAAGATCCACATCCGGTGACCTAATGAACTTTTTTTTAATTAGACTGATATAATTGAGTTATCTGCTTAAACTTGTCTGAACTTTGCATGACCTATGAAATAACGAACTTTTTAATTGAGTCATATGACCAATGTCATCAAACGTTGAATTTCACCTCACTCTTTCCTTTACCTGGGGGTCCCACCTTGGGGTCGCACCTGGGGGTCGTACCTGTGGTCGCACCTGGGGTCGCACCTTCCGTATATACGCCTTTTGTACCAGTACACCTTTTTTACCTGTACACCTTTCATACCTGTACACCTTTTGTACACCTTTCATACCTGTACACCTTTGTACCTGCACACCTTTGTACCTGCACACCTTTTGTACCTGTACACCTTTGTCACCTGTACACCTTTTGTACACCTTTGTCACCTTTTGAACACCTTTACCCAAACCGGATGTAAAAACAGTTAAATTTCTCCCATGTAAAATCTTATGGAGAATGGATCTAGAACCCGCATCATGTTTACTTCCGGATCTAGAACCCCCTTAGTATATCTACTATCGCTTCGTCTCAAAACCGTTAACTGACTTGTCCAAAATCCTCCACCGAATTTATAACATTTTTACGTCTTTGTCTTTAGGTTCTCATAAAGTTCGTTAAACCAAAATTAATTTATTTTGCCTCTTAGCTCTGCTAATTGCATTCCGATGTAATCATTGCTCGAATTATTGGAAGATCTTGTGAGAGTGAACTCATAGTTTTACTATTATAAACAATTTTGAGTAGCTTGAGCCCTTAGATACCTAAGTTTTCCCACTTAACGCTCTTATAAAGCTAATTTAGACGTCCGATTTCTCGTCAAGTGTAACTTTTAGTATCTGAGCGCTCTTAAAAATGATAAACAACCCCTTGGTTTCTAAATTAATAAAAATACAAACAGTTTACTTAAAATTTATGTGTGACCAAATTGCAATATTCACCTTTTGAATTTATAAAGTTTAATTTAAAACAAAATTATAAAATTGGCTTTAGAATTAAAAATATACTAACAATCAAAATGAATATGATTTCGCGAATTTATCAATAAAAGAATATTGCAATTTGTCAAAAGAAAAAGATATATGCAATAATATAATTGGTTTTTGATTTAAATGTAATTAAATTTAGTATAAAAGAATTTATATATTTAAAGATAAAAAAAATAGGGGTGGAGTACTACACTTATTTGCATACTATTCAAGATTTATTTTGAACTTATTTGTCTTATTTTGGTTTTAGAGGTAATTAAGTCTTTTGGGACATTTTCTCTAATTAATAATTATTATTTCCAAGAAGCTTACATGATAGAACAAATTTTAATGCATAAGCAGATAACTAACATAACTGCTTGCTCGGATAATATGTTTATTTAGTTTTTCTGTCTAACATGTAGAGAGTACGAGGTCCGCATTTTTGTAAATTTTCCCACTTATCGTGCTGAAAGATTAGCCCTCGAATAACAATTCCCCAAAGCCGTTCGACCAGATGGCCAGAAATTTTCGGGAAAATCGACTTTGAAATATTGCTATGTGATTTATGAACACAAGATGTAAAGCAAATGTCAAGAGACGGTTCACGGCGTCGCGGTGATATCTCCTCCTGTCTCGCCAGGCTATAAACAAGATCTTTCAGGCTGGAAGATGAAGTTGGCATGCCAGGCTTTAACAACTTCCGGAAAAATAATCAGGACAAGTATTATGAATTGTTTTTGTGCGGTTTGTAGTATTTTTAAGTATGTCAAAATATGGTTCGTTTGAAGCGATCGCGGATAAAAGATCGCATCAAATGCACACGTGTTCCTGACGTTTAACAAGTATTTGCCCATACCGACAGGGCTACAAAAATTGCCGTTTTTTAACACAAGTTAAAAAGTTAAGTTAAGTTTTATTTCGGTTCATTGTCACGTAAGGATCGTAAAAATTGAAAAATAGCAAAAAAATGCTACCCACAGGAGACCCGAACCTGCGACCCTCGGAGTACTAGTCCGACTTCCTACCGCTAAGCTAACTAGTACTTGCAAATTAACCTAACATAAAAGGGTTATGTAGGGTTAGTTCTGCGAGAAAAAAATTGATTTTCTAAACGCTTGGCCATATTGGAATTAATACTTGGGTCACGTTCAATTCTAGTCAAGCTAGAATACCATATACCATGAACCCTGGCGAAATCGGTGATGACGAGTAGCCGTGGTCTCCTTGTTAGTGGAATATTTATTTGCCGACGTGCCGAGTCACAAGACGAAAGTTTCTTGCAAATGCAGATATGGCTTTGAAAAACAACACACTCTCCTCAGTATTAATATCGACATTATACTGTGTGAGGGTTTTAATTACATCCAAAAAGCCATAGACGACGGGCTTTCGACGACACGATCTTGTCGGAAATGCCAGAGCACTATCGAGGACGAAATAAAATATGGGCCCCACATATTGATCGACACTACGGTTCTAACGGACGAGACATACCCGAAAAGAAATAAAAGTTTACTGCATACTCTGGACTCCATCGCCTTTACCATAAATGTGCAGCATAAAATCTATAGGCTAGCAGGCCTAGTACAATATCTTCCAGGTCACTTCGTGGCCTGCGTGAAATCAGGTATCTATTGGCATGAGTACGACGATTTCAACCCCACTTGTGCAAGCGTTGTGTCTAGCAAAGAAGTTGCTCCCCATTTACTTGTGTATGTGGCCACGGAAAATAAAAGATAAAATAATGATATATTCGATATTTTTTAACGCACCAACAACCAACACAAAAATTCAAAACAAGTTCAGAAAAAATTAACAAAAATAGTAACAAAAAAAACAAAAATATTGATCCAAATCTTACCACGTCCTCGTCGTTAGATCTGGGTAATGCTAAAAGTAAGAGAATCAATAGATATAAAAATTTTAAAAATTGAGTTCAGAACTGGTCAAAAACTATCAGCATCTCATAGTTATACATGAAATGGTATTAAAAAATTGTTAATAATTATTTAGCAACAATTACAGACCGGAACTCTTCTCTAAAGTATGAAGCAAGACTAGAAAAGATCCCAGAACTCGTCAAAAACTATCAGCATCTCATAGTTATATACATGAAATTGTATTAAAAAATTGTTAATAATTATTTGGCAACAATTACAGACCGGAACTCTTTTCTAAAGTGTGCAGGACGACTAGAACTGTCGATTGCACCCCCGAAAGTTCCCAGAACTCGTCAAAAACTATCAGCATCTCATAGTTATATCCATGAAATTGTATTAAAAAATTGTTAATAATTATTTAGCAACAATTACAGACCGGAACTCTTTTCTAAAGTGTGAAGGAAGACTAGAACTGTCGATTGCACCCCCAAAAGTTCCCAGAACTCGTTAAACACTTTCAGTATCTCATAGTTATATGCATGAAATCGTATTAAAAAATTGTTAATAATTATTTGGCAACAATTACAGACCGGAACTCTTTTCTAAAATGTGAAGGAAGACTAGAACTGTCGATTGCACCCCCAAAAGTTCCCAGAACTCGTTAAGCACTCTCAGTATCTCATAGTTATATGCATGAAATCGTATTAAAAAATTGTTAATAATTATTTAGCAACAATTACAGACCGGAACTCTTTTCTAAAGTGTGAAGGAAGACTAGAACTGTCGATTGCACCCCCAAAAGTTCCCAGAACTCGTTAAACACTCTCAGTATCTCATAGTTATATACATGAAATGGTATTAAAAAATTGTTAATAATTATTTGGCAACAATTACAGACCGGAACTTTTTTCTAAAGTATGCATAAAGACTAGAACTGTCGAGGCATCCTCAAAAGAGCTCCATGCTAGGTCCTGAGTTTGAGTATTTCACCGTCATGTAGCGGACATAAACGACTACAATAGGGATACCCTTAAATTGCGTTTTCATAGCATAGATTAAATGGAACTATTTTTAAAATTATTCAAGATGTATAGAACTATGGTTTATTTTACTTCTCGAAGCCCAAATACTTTAAATCTAATGAGATGCTGTAATGTTTAGTGTGAAGTTAGCATATCATTGCTTTAAATCGCGAATCTTAGGGTAAATCAACGGAACTATTCTTAAAATCAATCAGGATGTATAGAACTATGCTTAATTCAACTTTTTGATGCTCAAATACTTGAAATTTAATGAGACGCTGTAACGGTTTTGTGATGTTGGCATCTCATTTCTTTAAATCGCGATTTTAAGGGTAAATCAACAGAACTATTGTTGAAATGTGTCGAGAACTGTAGAACTATCCTGGATGAAAGCAAATATGAACCTTTTTTTGAGATGCTAATGTTTGATATGCTAGGTTCACAGCGATATTTCTAATTCATAAAACAATGAGGCAGGTATCATCTTTCGTAGTTTTCATAATATGTATATTTTTTTTTCGCGACATTGCTTATGTTGTAAAGCATGATGTTGTGGTATTAAATTTTGATTGCTTGCATATTTATATTTCTTACACGAAAAATACTAGATAATTCAAATTATTCAATATTTTTAATAAAATAGTATGAAAATTGAAAAAAAAATTTTAAAAATAAGAAATTAATAGTTGAGATAAATGTCGTTATAATCTACAAAGTAGATAAATTTCAAAATACAAATTCGTAGTAGGACATCGGTAGTCAGGACCGTATTAGGAATCAATAACGAATGAAAAAAATAGCAAGAAAAAAATTATTAAATTCAAAACGCCTTAACGAACGACATGTTTCAGACTTATTCGTGGTTTTACCCAACGAAATTGACCTCATCAGGCTCGTACTGACAATGAAAATATAAAATTGAACTTACCATTTTTTCAAACGATCATGAAACCTTCTACGTGCTCTAAACTAGCCGAATGCCATACTAAGAAAATGTATTTTGAAGGTTAGTAAGCGTTCACTAAGGGATATCTAAAATATCCCTTATTTGAAAAAATGGCAAGTTCAATTTTATATTTTCATTGTCACTACGAGCCTGATGAGGTCAATTTCGTTGGGTAAAACCACGAATAAGTCCAAAACATGTCGTTCGTTAAGGCGTTTTGAATTTAATAATTTTTTTCTTGCTATTTTTTTCATTCGTTATTGATTCCTAATACGGTCCTGACTACCGATGTCCTACTACGAATTTGTATTTTGAAATTTATCTACTTTGTAGATTATAACGACCTCTATCTCAACTATTAATTTCTTATTTTTAGTTTTTACGGTAAACAATAAGGTTTTTGAAACTTTATTTCATTTACCGTTAAAAATATTTTATTTTATTTTTCCAGTATTCGTACCATTATTTCTCTTTAGTTTCTAAATGTTATTTTACAAAATAAAAAATTATGCATTGTAGGGTTAATAAAACTCATCCACTCATATCTCGCCAACAGAACAATCACCGTCAAAGTCAACGCCACTCTTTCCAAAACCAAATACATCGAAGTCGGAGTACCGCAAGGCTCTGTACTCGCACCAAAGTTATTTAACTTACATGTTAACGACATCCCCACTTTTCCGAAAACCAAAACGGCACTGTACGCTGACGACACCGCCATATATGCGCAGTCGTTCAGCGCACAAGTCGCCACCAAACAGACCCAAATCCACCTAGATCTCATCACCTTATATTTCCAGAAATGGAAAATTAAACTGAACGCGGCAAAGAAAGAAACAACTTTTTTTCCAGAAAACGCATCAACCACAGGGTCTTCCAAAATTTGATTTTGAACGGTCAACCAATCATTCCGCAACCAAAAGTCAAATACCTGGGAGTCACTATGGACTCCAGCTTGAATTTTGACGAACATCTCAAAGCAAGACTACAGCTGGCGCTCGACGCAAAATCTACCCCCTGCTGAAAAGTGGGCAGATGAGTTCCGAAAATAAGCGTACGTTATATAAAACCGTGCTAAGACCGATCCTAACATACGCCTGTTCTGCATGGGTCGATGTCTCTAAAACACGTCTGAGGCCTTTGCAGGTACACTCGTATCTCTCTATAATCACGAAGTCGGGACTTGACCTTCTTGCTATAGTAACGACGGGCGGGGTAAGGCACTATTCCCACTCGTTTATATATATATAATTTGCCGGTAATTTTAGTTAGGTTATGTTTTTATGAGCGTATTAGTCTTCGTCAGAAAAACGGCGTGGAGCGTCTGTAGTGTAGCGGAGGGAGCGAAGCGTCCGGAGCAAAAATATTACTTTATACAAAAGATTTTTCATATTACCTGCATTGAAACAGTGTGTTTCAATAGCTGTCAAGACAGTCGAAACACGACAATTTCAGACCACTGCGAATATTGGTCAAACATTAAAATGTTTCTGCCCGAGGGCAGAAACACTCAAGTTTCTTACCGCCAACTCTGTTTCCGATTTCATTTCAACCCTGTCAGAATTAAAATAATTTTTCATTACTTCAAATAAAATTTAATTAGTATGACAGCTGCCAGATTCGTCAAAGTCAAATTCGATATTGTTGTTTATGAGTAATTTTTTTTTGCGCGCGATCGATCTAAATTTTTGCATATGGTTTTCTACCGATAATTCACTGGGGGGTGAGTACGAGACGAGGGGGGGGAAATTTTTTCTCAGTTTTTCGATATCTAGCGCCGTTGTCGAGTTATTGCTGATTCAAAAAAATTTCGAATTTAAAATATTTATTTTACAAGTTTCAATGCAAAAAAATTTTCTGTTTCAATGCAGGTAATATGAAAAATAGTATGTGTGGCGCGGGGTGAAACGCGATTTCAGACGAAGGTGATGCCATCCCTCGCTTCACTCGGGCAGGCAAATTTCACCCTCGTCTGAAATCGCTTTGTTTCACCCCTTGCCAAACAATATACTATTTTTACGAGTGCTCCCCCCTCCCCAAATGAAATCCTGGCTACGGGCCTAAACTTTTACACGTGTTAAAATCTAACTGTTAAATTAGATTTCTATTGGTTTGTTAGTACTAAAAATTAAATTGCTTAATTAATTAAATAAAAATTAAGTTGGTACTATTAAAAAATAAGTGTTTCGATTTTCTACATATTATGTATATAGACTTAGGTGCTTGTATCATTAAAATCAAAATCTCGAGTTGTAAAACTTGAAAAACCTATCGTTATCGTTAAAATAAAATCGGTTATTTCAAGAGAATAAGCGTTCTTTGAAAACGCTCTTATTGGTATCTTTTTATTATATTATTTGTATTTTAATTTAATTTCTTAATAATTTAATTCATATTTTTAACGTGGAAAATACTTAAAGAAATTTAACGTTTAGCGTTAACTTTTGGTACTATTTTATGATTACTTAAAATTTTTTTTTTTTATTATTCTGTAAGGTCAAAATCATGGGATATTGTTTTTTGGGAAGAAGAACCGACTTGTAGTCCAACTATATTATCGACAAGGATATCACCGCCATACTGTCTAGTGCGGGAGATTGGGACGGAGGCGGTCCGAAAGGCAAAAATCTGATTAATTTTTATTAATTTTTTAAAGGAAACTTGAAATATAATATTGGTATTTGTTTTATACTTAGGCTCACATAGAAATTTCACAAAATCGATATTTCAAAGATCAATAAATGTTTTAACAATTTTTAACGAGTTTTCTTGAGTGTAAACCAGTGAATTTCAAAACTATATTTTCAAATCGGTGAACAAGAATGATTTTCAATATTGGCAAATATTGCATCAAGCTACAGCCAATTTATTTATTTATTTATTTATAACAAGAATACATCCTATTCAGCAGAGCTGGTATAAGGATTAAAATTTACATTAAAATATTAAAATATTATTTACAAAAATTTTTAGTTATTTTTTAGTAATGAAACCAATAATGATTCACTATATCGGTGCAATATTGAAAAACAATATTGAACCGATATTGGCTAAAGATTGGTATGCAATCCAATGGGCTTTTTCTATATCGGTGTAATTGTTATTTTCAAGGTCGACATAATTTTACATTGTCAATTCGATGATTGCCAAAATTTTTTCAAATATATTTCATTAATAATTTTTTGAAACCCTTTTGTTGAACATTTAACGAATTTCCAAAATTTAGACAAAATATTTAAAAAAACTATAATATTATTAAAATTATTAGCTATATAGTTTTAAATAAATGTAATTATCGAAGATTAGCTAAGAAAACCATTAAAACAATAAATTATTTTCGAGCTTTCGGGAACGAATGTTCCCTTTGTCTTTTATGTTCCCTTTTTTTTTAAATTCATTTTTAAAAATTCATTTTTTATTTTTTATTTTTTTTTTTTTTTATTTACTCCTTCGATACAAGCAATCTATCCTAGGATAATGAGCTTTTTTACTAACAATATAACATTAAAATAAACAAATAACATAACATGTAGAGAATTGTTCCAGTGAGCAACCTTTTTATTCAAATTAAAACTTCAAGTTTATCTTTAGTGTCTGTTTACCAGATCAGCTGGCTGATATCTTTTTAACCTACGCATTTCATTTTCACTCTTAGCTAGTAGCTGGGTAGCGGAAACATTTGGGTGGTTTGAAAGTCTCTTCCGATATTTGTCACTGTATTCTCTAATTTCTTCCATGACGGAGGGTAATGAAACATCTTGTTGTATGACCGTGTTAGGTACGTAGTATGGTGCATCAACTATGATGCGAAGAACCTTGTTTTGGAATCTCTGTATAACGTCAATGTTTGAATTGGCAGATGAGCCCCAGAGCTGTATCCCATACGTCCAGATCGGTTTTAGTATGGCTTTGTACAATAAAATCTTGTTTTCATTTTTTATAAAAATTTATAATCAAGCTATCGGACAAATGTCAATACTACATCTTTCCTGTAACTATGTATTTTATTTTATGACATTAATAAATATTCTTGACAAAGGGAACTATCGTTCCCGAAAGCTCGAAAATAATTTATTGTTTTAATGGTTTTCTTAGCTATCTTCGATAATTACATTTATTTAAAACTATATAGCTAATAATTTTAATAATATTATAATTTTTCAGAACAAGACAATTTATTATGTCTTATTACAACCAAATTACGAACCTTTATGGAACAACAGCCACAATAATTATGAAGCAGATCTCAAATCTTCATACCAAAAAAGCCAACATGTACAACCGAAGAATCTTCCTTATTAGATGCAATGAAAACAACATAACTCCGAAGTTTATAAACCTTAATAAAAATTATCTTGCTAATTTAGGAAATTCTAGGAAAATGGACAGAATAGTCAATCACTTCTATAAATCTATTCTTAAAGAAAAAATAGCTGACAGTATTAAAAATATCTATTATATTAATGGGAAGATGTCTTACTTGAAACAAAAATTATTACAAGAAATACGATTTAATAATATTTTTAACAAAATCAGGAATAAACAATACAATAAATTTTCAATTTTAGTCAATGGTTCCAAAACACCTGTACATAATGACATCATTGAAGATAAATGGATTACTAATCTTACCAATGTATCCATTCCCAATGAAATTTTTTAATTTCATTAACACTACAGTTAGGACAAAAATATGCAATTCCCTACACTAACAAGAATTTTCCTACTGATGATATAATCGTTGGAGTAGAAAATGCACTTCATAATTTAGACCAAGATACAAAAAACTAAGAATAAATTTTACTAACTTAATTAAAAATTTCAGAAACAAACAAGATGACAATAAAAAATCTACCATTTTTAAAGATACCATTCATTTAAACAAATTTATCAAAGAACATCCAGATATAATAATCACAAGAGCAGATAAAGGAAACACCACTGTTCTTACGAATAAAAATGAATACCAAAACAAAATGGACACCTTGGTCAATGACAACACAACATACAAAATACTAAAAAAAGATCCTACAAATAACATACAAATAAAAAATAACAGTATTATTTCAGATTGGATCAAACACGAATATGTGGAGAAAACAGCCCACTTCTCACTGAAAATAGGAAACGCTGTACCTCCTAGAATTTATGGCCTTCCTAAGATACACAAACAAGGAACACCACTTAGGCCAATTGTTGCTAGCATTAATTCTCCCACTTATAAACTCTCTAAATATTTATCCAAAATTATCACCAACATTCTAGGGAAATCAGTTTATCACACTAAAGATTCTTGGACTTTCGTAGAGGATTTAAAAAGTTTTAATATACCTAAAGACTATATACTCATCTCCTTGGACGTAAAATCCCTTTTTACAAACATTCCTATTGAACTTGCGATTCAAGCTGTCGAAGACAAATGGGACTTAATACAAGAACACACTATTATACCAAAATCTAAATTTATTAAGGCACTTAAACTTTGTTTAGAAACCACATACTTTAAATACAACGGTCAACTATTTCAACAGATTTTCGGAACGGCTATGGGGAGCCCTATTTCTGCAACTCTCGCTAATTTAGTTATGGAAATTCTAGAAAATGACCGTATTGCATCTCTTCCTTTTCATATTCCTTTTTTTAAAAGATATGTTGACGATATCTTCACAGCCATTCCTAGGGATCAAGAACACTATATTATTCAACACTTTAACGGATTTCACCCTCGACTTGAATTTACTTTAGAAAAAGAAAACAACAACACACTAACATTCTTAGATATCGAAGTCATCAGACATAACAATACTTTACATTACAAATGGACACAGAAACAAACATGGTCCGGACGTTATCTTAACTACAATTCCTACCACCACAACACACACAAAATTGGGACCGCTATTGGGTTAATCGATCGTGCCATTAAACTTACACATGGGGATTACAGGAAATACACCTTAAGATTGCCAAAGAAACACTAATTAAAAACAACTACCCTAAATTCCTCATAAAAAAACTAATTAAGGACAGGGTTAACATACTATACAATGGCCACACTAAATCCAAAGAACCAAGCACTCCATATGCTGTTATACCTTATGTTGATGGACTTAGCAACAAAATTAAACACCTTTTTAAACCTTTTAATATAAAAATTACTTTTAGATCCCTCAAAAAATTAGGGCAAAAATTTACGAACTTAAAAGACAAGATTCCCCATGAGAAAAGATCTGGAGTAATTTACAAAATTGATTGCAATGACTGCCCACTTTCATACATTGGCCAAACTAACCAATGGCTGAAAAAAAGAACCAACGGACACATTTCCTCCATAAGATGCAACAAGCCAGAGTCCACCGCTGTTGCAAAACATGTTCTTGAAGATGGACATAATATGAATTTCAATAACATCAGAATTTTAAAAACAATTACCTGTTACAGGGACAGATTATTGCACGAAATGATTGAAATTACGAAGAGAAACAACACCATGAATAGAAAAACTGACATCGACGGCCTCAGCAACATCTACAGCCCTCTTCTTAAGTAAGTCTTTTTTAGTATTGGGATTAAGTTTTTCACCATTGGTTTTTTCTTAATTCACGATAGCTTATTATGATTTTTTTTAAATTCTTTTTTAAAAATTCATTTTTTATAAAAATTTATAATCAAGCTATCGGACAAATGTCAATACTACATCTTTCCTGTGACTATGTATTTTATTTTATGACATTAATAAATATTCTTGACAAAGGGAACATTCGTTCCCGAAAGCTCAAAAATAATTTATTGTTTTAATGGTTTTCTTAGCTAATCTTCGATAATTACATTTATTTATTTAAAAAAACATGTATTTTATTTTTGAAAGCTTTCCGTCAAAACTATCTTGGACCGATATTGGCTGAATACTGCCAAGCAATATGGGTTATCAATATGGGCTGAATATTGCACCAAACTAAAACCAATATTGGTTCAATAATGATTTCCTATATCGGTCGATCTTGATTTTCATATATAATCTATTAAGTGATGGTTTTGTTTTCCACAGGAAATCAAACAATCACGAAATAGATTCAGCTAGAAAATCGCATGATATGAAGAGTCGTCTTCGACGACCCGAAGTGGGCAAAACCAAATAATATACAATAATTCCGTGTTTCATTGTAATTCTTTAAAAAATAATAATAGAATAAGTTGCATGTTCGATCTTTTTATGAAAAAATTAGTTCAGGAAAATACCAATATGATTTTCGCTGTCATCACATGCGGTGATTGCAATTCACATGTGGTGATTCACATGTGGTTTCTGGAAATCACGACTATACAGAGATTTCCATAATCAAGATTTCGTTGATATTTAAGTCAAAAAGAGTCAAATCTGATTGGGCTGAATATATAGTATGAGATTTTCAATATTATTTTCCAATATCGGCTTCCCATAATAGTGAAATTGTTATTTTCACGGTCGTTATAATAATATTACATTGTCAATTTTATTGTCAATTCCATGATTGCCAAAATTTTTTATTAATAACTTTCGAAAACCTTTCGTTTAACATTTAACGATTTTCAAAAATTTGGATAAGATATTTAATAGTATATTTACTGGCCAAGCATAGAAAATGATCCGTTACTGGGCGCGCAGCTATATAATTACAGCTTTAAAAAGCTCGCAACGCTTACTTTTTACCTCCAATCAATTTTAAAAAAAAATTGGAGGTATGGTAATCGAAAAAAAATTTCAACTTTTTTTTTTGCATTTTCGAGATCACCGTGTTCAGAAACGTAAAGATCTGCAAAAAGTAAAATAAAAATTTCTGTGTCGGTCTGTCTGTCTGTCTGTCGGTCTGTCGGTCGTCAAATTTTGTCGATCGATTTGCTTCCGAGCCATCCAACCAATTACGACCAAATTTGGTATGGTGGTAGGGTTCACGGTGGAAAGGTGAAAATAAGGTTTCCGTCGCGATCTATCAATCAGGAGTGCCACCACAAGAAAATAATACGGGATTTTAAAAAAATATTTTGTGTTGCGATGTTATTTTAAAGGCCTTAAAAGGCTTTATCCAGAATAGGTAAAATTAATCTTCTATCTGTCGTCTGTCAAAAATCACAAGTTGTCAAAGTTGAAACTTTAAGAGTGAATAACTCAAGAAATGCTGAAGGGATCTTACCCAAATTTGGTACGTAGGTACATTGATCCTAATGGATATGAGAGCATATGTAATCCTTCGATAGAAATCAGTAATGCAACATGAAAAAAATAAAATTAACTTTTTTGGCAAAAACATGAAAAAAGTTTTTGTCGATCGATTTTCTCCGGCATTTCTGCGTCGTTTGCTGGCTGTTTGTTTACTTCGTATTCAAACAACCGATATACAGGAGGAGTCGAAACAGCTGTGGAGTTCCAACTAAGTCATTTCCTTTTTTTGTAGTAGTAACTACTGTAGAAGTAACCTGGGGTAAGTTGACTCTGTCTCTTCGTGCTGGCGCACTCATGCTATTCATTTTGCAAGCGCAACGAATATTCGTGATATCAGCACAAAATATTCGACATATCTATGACTACTCGTGGTATTACAAGTGAATATTATTGTAGGTCATATTTACTATATTAGACGCAAGCTTAGACAAACATAATGAAGAACTGCATTTTGTACCGCAGACTCCAACCAAGTCTGGTTATCAGGTTTCTTGGGGGGTGGGGTAACTTTGATGTTGCAAATACACAACATATGTAGTACTATGTACTAAATATTTGAAGAAATTTTGCATGACAGCGTTTTTAAGCTTGACAGCTTTATTTTAATGATCTGTGAAAACTAGAAATTTAGGAATAGTTGTTCCTATAGATTTATAGTTGTTTTTTTTAATGTTAAGTTTAACCCTTAATCATTATCGTCAAATATTGTCACATTAGCTATATTATACGGTCACAGTAACAGCGCTTTATGTTTTTTGTTAATTATTCACGTACATCGTTACTATATATGCAGTAAATTGTGTCGTCATCTTTATCATTCCTAAGAACCACTTTAAATTCAGAGGAAGTCCGGGGAAGTCCGAGGAAGTCCGGGGAAGTCTGAGGAAGTCTGGGGAAGTCCGGGGAAGTCCGGGGAAGTCCGAGGAAGTCCGGAGAAGTCTGGGAAGTCCGGGAAGTCTGAGGAAGTCCGGGGAAGTTTGGGAAGTCCGAAGTAGGAGGAAGTCTGCTGTACACAATTTTTGACCGTGGTTTACCCCTCGCCATTATGCGGAAAATTTCTTCAGAGATTGACGTATAATCGTAGTGAGTCCGATTTTAGTTCTTTATGTATTTGTTTTAATTTAGTTTTGCCGTTTAACGGGTAAATATAATTTTTCCGACTAATTAATTTGTAGTAACAAATTACTTTTAGCACCCAGGTTACGGGTTAATTCGTTTTGGAAATATAAATATGGTCGTCGCACATGTCATGTTATTATCAAAAGTGGAAATGTTTTCTGTATTCGACAGTTGTTGTTAATGTTGCGATGGCTCAAGTTTTGAATAACCATCTGTTGGAGGATTTGAAGTGGATGAATTAAGTAGTAGCAATTTCCCGAGGAACGATTGGCTTTGTTATTTTGGTTTCGATGCCGATGGTTGGATTTTTGTAAAATTTGTAAGAGGCTTTTCCTTATAAATTCGTTTGCGCCTAAGGGTCGAGATCATTGTGGAATTGAAGAGTCAGACTTCGTGGACTTTGATTGTTGCGTTTACGTTCGATCCTGGACACGGATTTATGTTTTGTTGGGATGCGAGACTTCGACTTTCAGCAGATGTTTGGTTTATGAAGATGCGACAGTAGAAATTAATTTGAATTTGCAGTCATACTTTCTCTATTGATGAGTTTTGGAAATGGCAGCATGTTGATTTTAAAATAAGTATTTTGTGTTTTCTAATTGTAGATTTTATTCCTGGATGGTGGACCAACGTAATGATGAAGTAAGGATATTGAATTCGAAGGAGAGACACTTGCCTAGTCGTGAAATTGGTAGCATTGCATTCAGGGTAAGTCTCTTAGAGATACATTTACTTATTTGTTAATGATGCTGTATGCCAGGTTCTATTTTAATATCAATTATAGCCGAGATAATGAATTCCGGTGTGCACTTAATTTCTGCTAGAGCATAACTTCGTTTTGTTGATTTATCCTCCTCAAGGATGATCAATTGTATTCTTGCTACATAACTGAATTTACCCGTCAGGTGGATGTCAGTATTTTACCTTGCCTTTTATATTTTATTTTGTTTTCTGTTATTATAATCTTCAATTAAATAGCAGCTTATCTTGAACATTATGTGTACGTTTTAATGTAAGAGTAGTGAATTAATTAAACATTGTCGCCAACATCTTTCTTTCTATTTGTGTTTCTACGATAAGACGACTCTTCGTTTCTTCGGGTTTTATTAGTATTGACTGGCGTCCACATAACATCAGGTTTTTCATTTAGCTGATAGAATATCTGAGTACATGGTTGCGAATCCACGAGGTTTTTCGAAAAGATTTCAAAAGATAAAATGATTGACACTTGCTAGAAAATTTAGCACAGCACGAAATCAACGACTTGTTGCTTGTCGTGCCATATCTCTTTTTTTTGTCTGCGTCGAGTGTTTCCGTAAACTCCAAAGATGGTTCGAAAGTTAAGGAATCGAAAAGCAGTTTGCAGCAAAATGGACCAAGAGATATAATTATTAAATTTTGGTATTGTAAATAATAAATAAAGGAAAGAAAAACTAAAAATTTTTTTTTATAAGCCTTCAGTCGAGATGACCTTATCATATTAGATAAGGTACTACCTTTATTGTAAAAAAATAAATAATTGTAAAGCTACTACTTTTATTGTAAATAATGCTTGCATCAAATGAAACACTAAGTTAAATTTTGTTACCATATTGTCCTCAAAAATATTCAGTGCTATTCTCGAAAGGGTTGATAATTATCAACATTGACAATTTGACGTTTAAATGACATTTGACAGCCTTGTCAAGCCCTAGCCAAGTTTCGCTATTCTGGAAGGGTTGATAACGGTTGATAACTTGTCAAGCTTGACAATTTAGTCAAGTGGCCTTGATAATGGTCAAGCTTGACAGATGTTCTTATTCTGGACAGCATTTTTTAAGCAATACTTGATGGTTATTAATTGACACCCGGCAAGTCGGTAAACTACTTGCTGAGATTGACAACACTTGACAACAGATATAAATTTTAGGTGTAGAATTAAGAAGTTGATGTTATAAACGCATATTTCATTAAAATTTTCAAATAAAAAAATTAAAATCGCTATTAAAGAGATGGATTTAATATTTGTGAACGAATTACGAAGGTATGTGATATTTGTTAATTATAAAAATTTTTGTTTTAAAATGATCATTTTTTCAAGTTGCAACGTAATAGAAGCAGGAGAATTTTAAGAGAATCTAATAACTCCTTTAAGATACTCGATGTGTTATGTAAGAGATTATATAAATTTTTTAAGAGATATGGAACATTGGGTACTTCTAGAAATTGAACCTCACACGAGAGCTAGTTAACGGCATTCTCACATTCCGAAGAGTAGGTAAGTTTTTATTTTAATATAAAATTATATACTTTGCTATTTTAGATATTTACAACTTTACAACGTTTGGCACAAGGCTCATTCAAAAAGGCATTGCCCAAGATGTTTTGTGTAGCATAATATCACCAAGCTCTATTAGTCGATGTCTAATTGAAGTTACCGACATTATTGTCGAGTATTTATATTTCCTCGTTTATTATTCATGATAACTGTGGAAGTAAATACGAATCACAAAGTCAGGACCAAGTACAAATAAAAATAATATAATTTTAGATTTATGAATATTTTAGGGGAAGAAAACGGCAATGACTGTGACGAACAAAGTAGGAATTGCAGATAATATTAATGATCAAACCACTACAACTACTACTTTAATAAAAAGACTAGATACTTCAGAATTTTTATTTTATTTCTTCCTCGATTGTCACATTATTAAATTTAATTATAGCAGTTATAACATCGTGTAATGCTTCCTCGATTCTTTTTAATGTCCTCGAAAAACTTCAAATGTTGCAAGAAATTTCTACAAAATTCTTTTCAGTTAGGACCTTCGACATCTAATTTTGTGCATAAGTTAGCAAAATCTCCATATTTTCTTATTTGTATTCTAACGTCTCATATTTTTGTGGGGTGCTTTTTAATTTCCTCGTATCTAATGTAAAAAAAACATCAAACGATATGACTAACTTCTTCTGTAAAGAACCTAAAGCTTTCTACATTATTCAAAACTTTGGCAATTATTTTAAATGCACTTATAAAAGTATTGTAAAATTCAATTGTAAATGCATGTTCTAAAAATGTAAGTTTATAAAATTTTTATAAAAATAAAACTTAGAAAATAAAATTACTGGAATGTTCCGATAATTTAAAAATAATGTTGCTTTATCTCGTAGGAGATTGAAATTGAAACTGATAGTTTTCTTCGGTGGACACTGAAGTTCAGTTATAGTTGGATTTTTTATTCTTTTGGAGTGCAGGTTTATTCTAATAGGCAATCAATCATTCGCACGAAGAGTTATTTCACCGGTTTCCTAAAATTATTAAAAGAGTGTGTTTTGCTTCCTTACACATTTTAAGTTTAGAAAAATTAAATACCTACCTTATTTATTTTGGTGATAACTACAAAATTTTTAAGAAAATCCAAATAAATTGATAATAAACGTAAAATTTTTTGATGTTACACCCACTTATCATTACAGGTTATCATCGTTATTGTACAATATGCGGTGTTGTCGTATCTTTATTATTGACTATTATCAATCTCAAAAAATAGCTTGACAGCGATGTCAAGTTAAGTTCGAGAATAAGGAAACTTAAAAATATTGACAAGAAAATATTGATAACTTTCAAAATTGACAAAAAGTTGATAATTGTCAAGGCTGTCGTAAATAGCACTGATTGTCCGTCTATTTCAAAACTCAAATAATAATTAAACTATAAAATCAAATTTATTCCCAACTAAGATTTTATACATATCCTACTGTTGCTCTGAGGCAACGATATTAGTCGTAGATTAAAAGGTCGGTGGTGACCTTTTGTAACAAATTTTGGTTAATTTATTTTTAGTTGTGTTTTCGCATTTCGGTTCCCTCTTAATTCGCCTTGAAGGGTTATCAGAATTTATTCTGATAATAGGTAAAATTTTTACACCACGTTTTAATTTTTGAAAGTAACTTTAATTTCGTTACATTAATTATTATTACTAGTTAGATAGATATCTCGTTTATATTGTTGGGTAAGCAATAATTTTTTTTTCTCTTTGAATATTACTATTTGCAATATTTTTAGGAAGCGCCTTTTTAAGACCTAGATACTATTATCTGATTTGTGGTTTAAAAATTTATTTAAGACGTCATTACTATTTACCATCTGGGTATTTGAGATTTTAACCCCCATTGATTTGATTGCCTATATTAGTGGCTTGAAGAGCATTTTGGCTTTGAGCAATATTATTTGGAAGTGGCTAAATTACGGCCGATTCATCTTTTTTGGTTGGGAAAATTGTCTCGAGGATCTGGCAGTCGAGTTTCTTGATTCGAGAAGCGGCAACTGTTTGGTACAACATTTCCTGGACGTTCTGGTTACCACTCCGATTGTTCCGAAGTGCGAAGCGAGAATTGCAGAATTGTTTTATTGGATACTGCAGGTCCTGTTGGGTAGAAGTAAAGAGTGAATATATCGATCTTGTAAATCTATTGGTAGCTACTGGTATGTGATTTTTTTATTATTTCTAATCCGACGGGCCTATATATGGTGAGCAGTTTTGTGAATCTTATTTTTGGTCACAGTAGTGACTCTTCCGCAACTTTCGTCAGCTTCTACGAACTTTCGTTTGAGGACTTAATTTCAATTTATTTAACATCTCCACCACCGATAATAACTACTAGTGTGACAACGATACATATAAATTATTTGATCTCTGATATTAGAGCCAATAAATATCATTTGTTATTTTTATCTTGCGTATTATTTCGGGGAAGCTGTACTTGCCTTGGGATTCTTTTATTCAGAACCACGCCATCGCTGACCGGCATTGCTCAGCTAGTGTACCATCTTTGGGCATCTTCACAAGAAAAGAAAGCTGGTTTTATTTCCAGCGTGAAGAGGAGAATTAGCCGTTCCCCTCAGGAAAGGTTAGATTTTCATCTCACTGGCGCCCAACGTGGGGCCAATTTTTTTCGTAGAATCCTGCAGCAAGGACAGTTCCTCCGAGAGTAGTAGTTGTCGCTCGAGTATAGTTATCGGTGTGCCGCGAAGAAAGTTGTACCGGGTTTTTGTGTGCTCTTGTTTCAGGGAACAGAAGCTGCGGACTTCGAGACATTTTTGTAATAAACATTTACTTATTTATCAGACCATTAGATTAATATCCATTTTTTTATCAAAATTTTGTTTGCTTTTGTTTTTGTAAATTTTTTAAGGTGCTTCCTATTTGTTGTGTTTAGTTATGCTATTCCAGTAGATATTTTGGTATTTTTCATTCACGTTGTGTGATTTTGAGTTGAGGTACTGGATAGTAGAATTTATTATATATAAACGAGATATATCTATTTTATTTTGACATAATTATCCCAACCCGTTTTAGATTTTTTTGTAGGTTTACATTAATTGTTATCTTTTTCGTTATCATGTCGGAATACGTGGCAGCATTAACTCGCGAAGAATTGGAGGTAGAACTTATGATCCGTGGTTTCGATCTAAGTGTAACGCACCTTTCAACGAGGCGAAAGGAATTGAGAAAGTTTTTGTGGAACGAAAAATTCAATTCAAAATTGGCCTTTCATACCTATACGCCACAGGATCCACGGTTGGACATAAAATTATGTGCTAAGGCCTTACGAGAGCTTGCCGATCAAGTTTCTAAATTAGAAAGTAATCAAGATTTGCCAATTTTAAAACTGGTAACACATAGATTAGCACATTATACCAACTGAGTGGATATCATGCAGGGTGCGGGATTTAAAGACGATAGGGATAATTTGCTTACAGGAGCTAAAGCGCTTAGGGATCGTGTGCAAAGGTTAATTGACTTGGGGGAGGACTCTGATGCCGATGTAGGATCAGATGAGCATAATGAACCATATACTAGCGAAATAGGTACCCCGTTAAGAAAATCCTCCCTGTTGAATCCTTCTCCTCCAAAATATTTAGTTGCTGCTTTCGCGGGTTTGTTGCAGCAACGTAAACCCGAACGTGTTGCGGTGTACAAGTGGGGACTTCAATTTGATGGTAGTGGGGATTTCCAAACCGTGTTTGATTTCGATTTCGATTTCGATTTCGAGAGGTGTGCCTGAGACTGAACTGTTTGATAAAGCGGTCGAGTTCTTTTTCGGTGAGGCGTTGATTTGGTATCGTAGCCTAGGTCCTAACGTTACTTCCTGGGAACAATTGTTAAGTGAATTTAAGCTTAGATTTTTATCTTTAGATTTTAACCGAGAATACTTAGAACAGGTGCGTACTTATAAACAATTTTCCGGAGAAGCCGTTCGGGCGTATATAGAATCAATGTTGAGTAAATTCGGTCGAATTAACCGTCCTCCTCCTGACGAAGAGCAACTGTGGGTGATCAGAAGGAATATGTCTCCTCAAATTTCGTTAGCTATGGGGACAGCTGCTTTACGTAATAAAAATGAATTCATCCAAGCAGCACAAGCTGCTGAACGCCTGGTTCAGTGGACCAACACTCAAGCGGTTTCGGCTTCGGCCGTAGTTGAACCTGCAGTTGCGACGCCTACAGTTCAGCCCTCTAGAACATCTCGCGGGGGTGCGTGCTGGAATTGCACGGCGAAGGGGCATTCCTTTATGGGTTGTCCTAAGCCGCGCAAGACCTTTTGTTTTAGGTGCGGAAGTCCCGGAGTCACAGTTTCCACTTGTAGGGGTAAACACACAAAAAACGGGTCTGTGCAAAGCGACGTCGCGGCGCGTCGTTAATAAACGCCATTAAAGCCGAAAGGCAGGGTTGGGGGGATTGGTTGGCAAAAATTAGCGCTTTTTGCGGATCTACCGCTAATACCTCCACCTCGTTTACTCATCCCAGGTCGGACCAACGACCTCACGTCCATCTTAACATAAAGGGGGTGCAATTTACGGCATTGTTAGATTCCGGTGCTAGTATCTCGATACTAGGCACCGAAGGACACTATCTAATTAATCAACTGGATTTAAAATTTACAAAAAACGGTATTGTGACCTTGAGGTCAGCTGACTGAACTCCTCAAGATATTTT
Organism: Cantharis rufa; assembly: GCA_947369205.1. Taxonomy (NCBI): domain Eukaryota; kingdom Metazoa; phylum Arthropoda; class Insecta; order Coleoptera; family Cantharidae; genus Cantharis; species Cantharis rufa. The sequence continues at coordinate 26,855,538 of OX376304.1, forward strand.
TGGTAGGGTTTTGTTGCCCATTTCTATTTGTGAAGTTGTCCGTCCTTTAGAGGTTTTAGTTTGCCTTAGTATTAGTACATGTTTAACACTTGGGGGACGATTTCTGCAAAACATTTGGGGTTACGGCTGACTTTAGACAAGATCAATTTTTTATTAATAAAATTGATTCGATGGATTTTATTAGGGAAGTCGGTGACCTTAGTATCGAACAACAAGTTGCACTTGCCAATATTAAACAAAAATTTAAATTATTAGATAAAAAGAATTTGACCATAACCAACAAGGTCATCCATGAAATTAACACCGGGGATGCTGCCCCTATTAAACAACAGGCGTATCCACTTTCTCCAGCAATGCGTAAAATTGCTTATGCAGAACTGGACAAATTATTGGAACAAAATATCATTAGACCGAGCCAGTCTCCGTGGTCATCTCCTATATTGCTCGTCAAGAAGGCTGACGGCACTTATCGCCTGTGTTTTGATGGTCGCAAAATTAATGCCATTAGTAAAAAAGACGCTTTTCCACTTCCTCGTTTGGAGGATATTCTGATGAGACTTCCGGATGCTAGATACATAACCTCTATCGACTTGCGTAAAGTCTTTTACCAAGTGCCATTAGCTCCCGAATCTTGTGAGAAAACTGCCTTCACAGTACCTGGTCGAGGTTTGTTTGAGTTTATGGTCATGTCTTTTGGCATTTCAAATGCGCCTGGTACTATGCAACGACTGATGGAATCTTTGTTTGGTCCTCTGTTAGGGGAAAGTTTATTCATCTACGTGGATGATATGATAGTCATTGCTAGTACCTTCGAAGAACATCTTCGATTACTCGACCAGGTCTATTCACGTTTAAAAGATGCTAACCTCACTATTAATTGGGATAAGTGTCAATTTTGCAGACCATCTTTGACGTTTTTAGGTCACATAGTTGACAAAGCCGGATTGCACACAAATCCTGCTAAGGTAGAGGCTATTGCGAAACTTGAGCGACCGACTACCGTTATCGACGTTTTATCGGCATGGTTAGTTGGTACAGACGGTTTGTACCTGATTTTTCGTCCCTTTCAGCTCCGATTACAGAGTTGATCAAGGGTAGGGTTAAGCGCCAGTCCATTACGTGGACTCCAGAAGCCGAAGCGTCGTTCGTGCGGTTGAAGGAACTCTTGGTTTCAGCTCTAATTTTGGCAGCTCCGGACTTTGCTCAACGATTTTACATTCAGTGCGATGCGTCAAACTATGGGCTGGGTTGCGTTCTGACACAGGGCGAGGGTGATAAAGAGCATGTCATTGCCTATGCTTCACATACTTTAAACAAAGCTGAGCGGAATTATTCGGTGACCGAGCGTGAGTGTTTGGCGGTAATTTTTGGTATAGAGCGGTTTAGACCCTACGTAGAGGGTACAGATTTTACTGTTATTACCGATCATCATTCTTTGTTATGGCTAATGGGTATGAAAGACCCGACGGTCGTTTGGCTCGGTGGAGGGTTCGTCTCTCCCAACATAATTTTAACATCGTTCATCGGAAGGGAAATTTAAACGTTGTACTTGACGCCTTATCTCGTGCTCCTTTGGAAGTGTCGTCTCTGGAACTTTCCGAGACCGATTTTGATGCCTGGTATCGGCGTATGATTACTAAAGTAAGTCTTAATCCCACTCAATTTCCTGATTGGCGCATAGAATCAGGTAATCTTTATAAACTGGTCATCAACCAACATGACATCTCTTCGAATTTGGTTGAATGGAAGCAAGTGATTCCGAGATCCCGGCGCAACGAGGTTCTTCATCTGTGTCATGATGATCCGACATCGGCTCACTTGGGTATTTCGAAAACCTTAAATAAGATCGGCGAGTTATACTATTGGCCTAAGATGCGTGCGGATGTGGGTCGCTATGTTCGTCGGTGCCAGATATGTTTGGCTTCCAAAGCCTCTCAGGGCGGATGTTACGGTTTAATGGGTAACGAGAAGAAGGTACGTTTCCCATTCCAATGTATCTCTGTAGACCTCATGGGTCCGTTTCCGCGATCAACTAACGGGAACACTATGTTGCTTGTGCTGTGCGACTGGTTCTCTAAGTTCCTGCTGGTACAGCCTTTGCATAAGGCCACGTCTCGTAAAATCTGTGAGTTTTTGGAGAATCAAGTTTTCGTGATATTTGGGGTACCACAGATTTGTATGGTGGATAACGGTCCACAGTTTATCAGCAAGGAATTTAAGAGACTTATTAGCGATTATAGTGTCCATCACTTATGGTATAACGCTTCCAACCATCCTCAAGTAAATTTTGTGGAGAGATACAATCGCGTGTTTTATCGTACATAAAAGATAACCACCAAACTTGGGACGAGCATATACACCTGATAGCTCATGCAATACGTTCAGCTACTCACGAAGTAACGGGCTTTACTCCGTCCTTTTTAAATCTAGGTCGTACGGTACCCGCAAGAGGTGATTATTACGGTCGCGTCGCGGATTTAGGGGAGGAAGATTTGTCTTTTGATAACCGCGAAAAGTTAGCACAAGATATGAACAGGTTAAACGAGCTCTATATTGATGTAGTCAAACGTTTAAATCAAGCTTACAAGCGTAATGCCTCGCATTATAACCTTAGGAAGCGCACCATACGCTTTAAGGTGGGAGACGTCGTTTAGCGTAAGAATTTTGTATTATCTAAAGTTGTGGATAATTTTAGTAGCAAATTAGCGCCTAAATACATCAAATGTAGAGTTCGAGAAGTGACCGGTCCGTTAACATACCGTTTAGTTAATGAGCGTGGTAGAGATGTGGGTTGTTTTCATGTTAAAGATCTAAAGCAGCATCCTCGGAATAGGTTAGATGAGACAGACGTGAGGGATGAGTAAAAATATTTCTTTAGTAGGGGGTAAGTCGTCTATCCGACTTACATAATTTTTTTGAGTCATCAAGTACTAACTCAAAACGGGCGGAGGTTGGGTTATTGTTGTAACATCCTGGTAGAATTACATCAACGATCAGAGATTAAATATGGGTCGAACATCTGACTTTCGAATTGAGAACATAACACCGTAGTTCCAAATTGCGCCATCTGAGATTTGATCTCGTTTACTTTTAATCGTTGCCAATATTTCTGTAGAGTAGATTTGTTGATCAGTAGGTGATCGAGTTATTTGAAATTCAATTTTTTAGTTTAATTAATTAGGAAAGTTTCTACGTTCCAAGGACGCTGATTGCCTTAGTCTGAGACAGCAATTTACTGCTGGATGTGTTGTTTGATACACTTGCGAGCGGTGCAGAATGGGTCCCATGCGTTCCATTCTTATCTAGCACTATGGGCGGGTTACCCTAGTGTTTCATTTGCTTGGTTTTTTTGAGTTTTGATACAGGTCCGATGTGGTGCTGTATCACCTTTTTTTGGTCGATTATTTTGCATAGTAGACACAATTTAATCGTTCATTTTTTTGACTAGTAGAAGTGCTACACACTCAGTCACTTTGAGGCTCACGCTTAGGTGGATATATGATTACGAGTTGTAATTAGTTGAGTACTCACCTTTTGTTTAGTTTTTTTATTTGAGTTTTTTTGGAAGCCTGATTTTTAACTTGTTCAGTTTTTTCATTTCTACAGTAGTGGCGGTAACGATTACTGACTTAGTAACGCTTGTTTTAGGTAGCTAAAACCTGATAGTTTAGTCGAGATGCCGTCTTGATTTTTTTTGAAATTCGTCTTGAAATTTTGGTTAATTTGTTTTTAGTTTATGTGTTTTCGCATTTCGGTTCCCTCTTAATTCGCTTTGAAAGGTTATCAGAATTTATTCTGATAATAGGTAAAATTTTTACACCACGTTTTAATTTTTGAACGTAACTTGAATTTCGTTACTATTAATTATTATTACTAGTTATATATAGATATCTCGTTTATATTGTTGGGTAAGCAATAATTTTTTTTTTCTCTTTGAATATTACTATTTGCAATATTTTTAGGAAGCGCCTTTTTAAGACCTAGATACTATTATCTGATTTGTGGTTTAAAAATTTATTTAAGACGTCATTACTATTTACCATCTGGGTATTTGAGATTTTAACCCCCATTGATTTGATTGCCTATATTAGTGGCTTGAAGAGCATTTTGGCTTTGAGCAATATTATTTGGAAGTGGCTAAATTACGGCCGATTCATCTTTATTGGTTGGGAAAATTGTCTCGAGGATCTGGCAGTCAAGTTTCTTGATTCGAGAAGCGGCAACTGTTTGGTACAACATTTCCTGGACGTTCTGGTTACCACTCCGATTGTTCCGAAGTGCGAAGCGAGAATTGCAGAATTGTTTTATTGGATACTGCAGGTCTAATCCGACGGGCCTATATATGGTGAGCAGTTTTGTGAATCTTATTTTTGGTCACAGTAGTGACTCTTCCGCAACTTTCGTCAGCTTCTACGAACTTTCGTTTGAGGACTTTATTTCAATTTATTTAACATCTCCACCACCGATAATAACTACTAGTGTAAAATTTTTTTAAAGTTTATCGCTTTTATCTACGTAAACACAGTCGCAATAACAGTGTTGAAATTTGGTTTTCCAGATTTCAATATTTATTGTTAACTACTAGTGTGACAACGATACATATAAATTATTTGATCTCTGATATTAGAGCCAATAAATATCATTTGTTATTTTTATCTTGCGTATTATTTCGGGGAAGCTGTACTTGCCTTGGGATTCTTTTATTCAGAACCACGCCATCGCTGACCGGCATTGCTCAGCTAGTGTACCATCTTTGGGCATCTTCACAAGAAAAGAAAGCTGGTTTTATTTCCAGCGTGAAGAGGAGAATTAGCCGTTCCCCTCAGAAAAGGTTAGATTTTCTACTCACTTTTTGTGCAAAATTTATGTTAAAATTTTTTAATTAAATGGTTTCTCGCAGAAAGGAATTCCAAAATGTGTAATAAATTAATCCTATAAGCAATAAAAACATTGAGCACTTGAAATGGTATTTTCTTTTTGAGAATGAATTATTGAATGCCTTTTTAAGAATAACTATAAACTATACTTTTACATTTGAATATGTCTCGCCGGTGCATTTGGAAATATACAGTCAATTCTAAATTTATTCCAAAATGGTCCTACTTGGCAGGCTCTTTCGTTTTCAAATTTTTACGCTAAAGAAAAGTTGTTTTATAAAAATTTTTCGACTCAAAATGCTTCTATGTGACGACTGCGCTTGGTTTCGTCGTTAAATAAAAAAAAAATTCATCAAAGTTTTCCGAAATATTTTCCAATGCTGTAACATGACAAAATGCATTTTGTCATTTACATTTCTTTTACGAGCTTCCCGACTGAAACGCCACTGTTTTTTTTATTGTTTTGTAGTTGGTATCTCGTAGGAGTTGTCAATGGGAACGCCATTATGCGGTAAATTTCTTCAGAGATTGACGTATAATCGTAGTGAGTCCGATTTTAGTTCTTTATGTATGTGTTTTAAGTTAGTTTTGCCGTTTAGCGGGTAAATATAATTTTTTCTGACTAGTTAATTTGTGTTAACAAATTATTTTTAGCACCCAGGTTACGGGTTAATGCATTTTAATTATAATTATTCGTTATTGGAAATATAAATATGGTCGTCGCAGATGTCATGTTATCATATGTGGAAATCTTTTCTGTATTCAACATTTGTTGTTAAAGTTGCGATGGCTTAAGTTTTGAATAACCATCTGTTGGAAGATGTGAAGTGGATGAAATAATTGGTAGCAATTTCCCGAAGAATGATTAGCTTTGTTATTTTGGTTTCGATGCCGATGGTTGGATTTTTGTAAAATTTGTAAGAGGCTTTTCCTTATGAATTCGTTTGCGCCTAAGGATCGAGATTATTGTGAAATTGAAGAGTCAGACTTCGTGGACTTTGGTTGTTGCGTGTACGTTCGATCCTGGACACGGATTTATGTTTTGTTGGGATGCGAGACTTCGACTTTCAGCAGATGTTTGGTTTATGAAGATGCGACAGTAGAAATTGATTTGAATTTGCAGTCACACTTTCTCTATTGATGAGTTTTGAAATGGCAAACATGTTGATTTTATGATAAGTATTTTGTGTGCTCTATTTGTAGATTTTATACCTGGATGGTGGACCAACGTAATGATGAAGTAAGGATATTGAATTCGAAAGAGAGACACTTGCCTAGTCGTGAACAACGTTTATAGTATTTTTTTCTCACACTTTTATTTTTGCGATTTGACTTAAGTTCTTTATACCATTAGAAAGAGGGGAAAAAATAGAATCGTATAGTGAAATAACCCAAAAATGGAAATTTTTGACTTAAGTTGTTTATACCAAACATCAATTGAATATATCCTCAATGGGTCATAATATTATCAATTGAAGTAATCTTTATTTATATACAAAAATACAAAAATAATTCATTACCAAAATAAAAATCTTAATTAAACGGGAAAGTGCCCGTTTTTGTTCGCCCTGTATTAATTTTCAGTTAGCTACTTTTGTTTCTAGATTTCAATGTTTTGTGTTTTAGTTGTTATATAACTAAAACAATAGTTGTTCCTATTGTTTTGTTCATTGTTGAGCCGTAATGTTAGGGTGAAGTTCTATTATTGTTATTTTCCAGTTTTTAGGACAGTTTTAAGGTAAGTTTGGTTTTGTGGGTCTATTTAGTTTGGTGTTACTATTGTTCGGTTTAGTTTCAAGTTTTGATTTAAGATTGTCGGTTATCATACTATTGTTTCGGCTGTGTCCTCTTCTTCCTCCATATTCTGTTCCATGTTTAAAGGGCAAATCGTTTTTGGTTCCAGAAACCCATACAACAGATCCGGATTTGCCTTTTTATACAGTTTGGTTGGGTTGAGGGGGGGGGTCATCCAAGAAGGAATCTTCCAACCTCTTCCTTTCCTCCCTGTATAATTGGCAGTCGAAGATTCGATGCATGGGCTCAAGGTTCCTGAGGTTCATATGCATGATATTAGTTATTTTGTCCATCTAGGTTTTCGGTGGCTGGGGCAGTTTGGTGAACGATGTCCATTAAGCGGTTTATGTATATCCTACATGTGTTGGAACTGGCGGCATGTTTGACGTCACTGTATTTCGCTCTCGTACAGTTAATACAGCTATGTTTGCTTGGTTCTTTTTCAAGTTTGCATTCCGTGGTTGAGTGTTCCGATGATGCGCAAAATTGACATATTTGGGCCGATCTACAGTATTTACTCGGGTGCCCGAAGCGTTGGCACTTATAGCACCTGGTAATACTGATATAATCGCTAATGATGTAGCTTCTCCAGTACATCCTTAGCCTTCCTTCGCTGGTCATTGCTTTCGCCAGGGTTGGGTGTACAGTAGCGATCCAGTTGGTGTTGGGCCTATTTTGCGAACGTATGGGGTTCAGGCTTTTGATACTGCTTTCGACGGTGTTAAGTGTTGCTCTGGGAAAACCTTGTCTTATTCCTTCTATTATTTGTTCCTTCGTGATATTTTTGTCAACCCCTTGTATGAATATGGATGGCCAAATGTTTGCAGTTTCCCTAGCTACCAGATTAGCTTTGTCCAGATTTTTGTTTCCGATTAGATTCTTAATTGATGGATCCGTCGATTCGACCATGACCCCATTGTTCCTGACGTTTATAACGCGGTCTGGTTTGATTTTTAAGAGGTCCAGAGGTATTTTTGTGAGTGCCGTTCTAGTTTCTTGTGAGGAGTTAGACTCCTTTTCTTCCACTGGATAGACGACCACCCTGTATTTCTTGATTTCTTCTTGGTTTATTCCAGTTGGTGGTTTCAGGACTGCTGCTAGGTAATGTATCATATTGAAAATGATACTTCGAAATTGGTTGAATATACCGCACCATCGCATTTCATTCTCGTAATATCTAATCTTGTCGTAGTAAACAATGTATAAAGAAAAACAAAATTTCGCATACTTGACCCTTTCTTTAATTGTACGGTGTTTCCGGTTTTAAAACGCAAACACCAATATCAAATATCACACACTAATATCAACCATTCGTTGGATATTACAATAAATTAGAATGCCACATGACGCCACGTTATAAGATTTCGTCTCTTCATAAGACTGCAAAGATTTCATAGAGACTGCAAAAGATTTCATCAAACTTGCAAAGATTTCATCAAGATTGCAAAGATTTCATAAAGACTGCATAGATTTCATAAAGACTGCAAAGATTTCATAAAGACTGCAAAGATTTCATCAGGACTGCAAAGATTTCATCAAGACTGCAAAGATTTCATCAAGACTGCAAAGATTTCATAAAGAGTGTACAAGACTTCATAAAGATTGCACAAGATTTCATGAGACTTCATGAGATTTCAAAGACTTCACAAGACTGCACAAAACTTCATAAGACTTCATGAAACTTCATGAGACTTCATTATGACTTATTGTCCCCGTTCCACAGACTTCATTAAGTGATTACCCCCTTGCAATTAACTCTTGCTCCAAGTGATAAAACCAATTTAAACAAAGCCACGAAGCAACTAAAAAAACTTCTTGTTGACAACAAAAATCAAGGAGTGAAAAACTTCCTAGAAAACCTTTCAGCTAATCAAGCAACCGACTACTCCTTATGGAAAGTCACGCAGAAAATAAAAAAAAAAAAACCACAAAGGCAAATCAACCCATTAGAACCAAAAATGCGCCTACACCAACAGTCTAGTCTGTCCACAGCATTTTGGAGTTTCAATATCAGATCTTTACGGTTATTCGCCTTGATAATTTTACCAAGGTCATCAGCGTATGCTTGGGTTGTCTCATCGGGTAGGTTTAGTTCTTCTTCGTCTGAAAGGTAATCATCCAGTAGGATGTTCCATAGGACCGGCCCAAGGACCGATCCCTGGGGTCACCCCTTGGTAATTCTCTTCCCGACAGAGGTGGATCCGGAGGGTAACGTGCCTGCTCCTCAAGTTACTCCTAAGGATTCCAATGAGTCCCTGGGGCGTTTTCCTCTTACACAAGATGTGAAAGAGAGCCGGCCACCAGAGATTGTCGAAAGCCTCTGAGATGTCAAAGAACAGGGGGCCGTGCACCCCTTATTTTTGCTATCAGCTTGGATAGTATTTACTAATTTAGTGACTGCGGAAATAGTGGATTTGTTATTTACAAATCTATATTGGAAAGGAGAGTGGAAGGGAGTTTTTGAATTGAAGAGTCTGGTTTTTATTAATTTCTCCAGGATTTTCCCGAATACAGGGAGTAGGGTGATCGGTCTAGTTTGCGGTGCGGATAAGTTTGTTTAATTCGTTTAAGGTTACTTCTTGATGATCCTTAGAGTTGGCTACTGTCTCCAGACTCTCAAAATCAGCTCTCATTGTTTGGTGATCCACAATGAGATCTGAGTTTTGGTCATCGTCTGGCAGTAACTTTCCCGTAAGGTAGTTTAGGGTTTCTTCCGGATGCAGGGTCTCCATGCCGTCGTCCTTACGGAAAGACGTCAGGATGGCCAGCTTCCGGAATTTTCCCGCCGCTAATTTGTAGGATATTTCCCAAGGGTCGCTGAGTAAGTCGTTTTCAACGAATTTCTTCCAGCTGCTATTTCTGGAATTTTTGAGGGCATTCTGGAATATTTCCTTTTTCCCCATCATGGCATCATACAGGGATTGTTTTAAGTTTTCATTTTTATTTTTGTAAAGAAGAGATTTCTTCTTTAGGTAGTTTTTCCTAGCTTTTTCTACGTTGTCCGTCCACCAATCTGGCCGGCCAACGTAGATTTTCTTGTAATGAGCATGAGTATTGATTAATTCCTGTATGTCATGAAGGGAGCGGGTAAAATTGTCGATTTTGGCAGGAGTATCTAGTTTTTCTGAGGTTGCGGTGGAGAGTTCTACCCAGGGTGTGAGGAAGTCTGAAATTGTTTGGGGCGGGATGGTGTTCGGATTTTTGTTTTTGGTTTTTGTTTTGTAACTTTAGGAGGGTATGGGTGTTTTATATTGAAGGTAATGGTTTTATGGTCGGTTAGAATAACTTTTTCGGAAATATCCCAGTTGGAGACTGAATTGATAGTATTGGAGGTTCCCAGGGTTAGATCGATGTTACTCTTTCCTCCCCTAGTGTTCTCGGTTTGCCTGGTTTGTTGTGTATTGTTAGATTGTTTTGAGTATTGAATTCTTCTAGGGCGAGTGCACGGTCATTGGAATTGACTTCGTCATACCATAGCTTTGATCTGCAATTGAGATCTCCGCATAGGTAGACTTGGCTACTCCCGCAGGTCCATATCACTCTTTCTAGAAGTTTCAAGGGAGAGTCAATATCGGATAGAGAAGGTGGAAGATAGAATCCTATGATGAAGATTGGGGGTTTATTTTTGCTAGTAGAAACGGAAGTGATTGTGAAGAATTGGTTTGAAAGATTTTTATGAAAGGTGAAGGTAAAATTGTCCTGAAGTTATCTGTTTATTACAATGCAAGAGTTGAATTTTTGACTAGAGATGGCGGCTGAGAAGATATTTGGATGGTATGGAAGTGAGAAAATATTGTTGCTATAGTAACTGTATGGTTCCTGAAAGATGGCAATATTGAAGTTCTCTTCCGTCAACAGCCTTAGGGCATCGACTGTTGCGGTTTCGCAGTTCCTGAGGTTTTGTTGTAGAGGAAATCGAATTGACATGCCCCATGGGTCGATTTCTGTAGACTCTACAGAGACTGCTGGACGCTTGGTGCTTGTCGTCACTGTATCTTGCCCTGATACAGTTGATGCACCTGTCAGTTGAAGGATTTTCTTTGTTTGGGAATGGATCGATGGTCTGTAGAGGCACAGACCAGGCATACAGCTACTGAACGACAATATTTGCTAAGATGTCCAAATCGTTGGACATAAATATTTAGTTTTTTTTAGTTTAAAATATTTATTTAAAAATTAAGTGTTTACAATAAATTGTTCGACCAATGAGCACAGCAAGTGCCAATTGGTCTTACATAAAAAGTTTCGTAAATATTTTGGAGCACCTCGTATGACACATATCTCCAGATTCCTTTGGTGTAACCTGATTGGTTGAACAGCAATTCTTCTTGTGCGATTAGATAATTTATTGTTGGCGTATTAGGTTGTTGTTGTGGGAGCTATTTGTTGGAAAAGTGTACAAAAACCAACTTACAATAATGCAATTAATGCAGATAACAAACATAAACAATGAAATATAACAATAACAATAATAATAACAATATAAACAATGATAACAATGATAACAATGAGATAAAATTTAAGAATAAGAAAACTTAACAATGAATATCATAAATAATGATATATAATATATAATATAATCCAGTTGTTAGCGTAAGTAATTTTTGGAACGGTAACGGTTTTTTCTCGCGTTTTCTCAAGGTTCAGGTATACTTCTTCCATTGGCGTAGCAGCTAGTGGTCTTGTCAAGTGTCGTCGGTAGGGGTTGGGGGTGTGATTAGAGTTTGAAATTTTGGTAGGGTTTGATGGGGAAGCTTATATTTGCGGACGGTGTTGTTGGTTGGAATATCTTTGGTGAGGAGGCTTTTGTTGGTTTGATGGGTATAGAAATTTTCGGAAAGCCTGGTGATATGCTCTCCAAGGAGTTCCACTTGGGCGTCGTCATGTATGGTACTAATGCGTGTGTACCTGTCCGCCCCTGTGACGAAGCGTAGGCAGCGGTTCTGAAATACCTGCAAAGGTCTCAGACGTGTTTTAGAGACACCGACCCATGCAGGACAGGCGTACGTTAGGATCGGTCTTAGCACGGTTTTATATAACGTACGTTTGTTTTCGGAACTCATCTGCCCACTTCTCAGCAGGGGGTAGATTTTGTGTTGGGCGCCATATGCCAGCTGTCGTCTTGCTTTGAGATGTTCGTCAAAATTCAACCTGGAGTCCATAGTGACTCCCAGGTATTTGACTTTTTGTTGCGGAATGATTGGTTGGTCGTCCAAAATCAGATTTTGGAAGACCCTGTGGTTTGTGCGCTTTCTGGAAAAAACAATTGTTTCTGTCTTTGCCGCGTTCAGTTTAATTTTCCATTTCTGGAAATATGACGTGATGAGATCTAAATGTATTTGGGTCTGTTTGGTGGCGACTTGTGCGCTGCACGAGTGCGCGAAAATGGCGGTGTCGTCAGCGTACAGTGCCGTTTTGGTTTTCGGAAAGGTGGGGATATCGTTAACATGTAAGTTGAATAACTTTGGTGCTAGTACGGAGCCTTGTGGTACTCCGACTTCGATGTATTTGGTTTCGGAAAGAGTGGCGTTGACTTTGACGGTGATTGCTCGGTTGGTGAGATAGGAGTGTATGAGTTTTATTAAGTGACTTTGGAATTTGTATTTTATCATTTTGTATATTAACCCGTCGGTCCAGACTCTGTCGAAGGCTTTCTCGATATCTAATAGTGTCATTACGGTGACTTTATCTTTATTGAATTGGGCTATGACGTCGTTTACAATTCGGGTTACTTGCAGGGCCGTATTAAGGCCCGCCGTGAATCCGAATTGATGTGGATTGGTTATTTTCAGACGGGCTTGTTCGTCTGATAGTCGGCGTAAAATTATTTTTTCTGTTAGTTTGCTCATGGTATTGAGAAGAGTGATAGGTCTATAACTGAGTGGGAGCGTGGGGTCTTTATTGGGTTTATGGATCGGAATGGTGAGGCCTTTCTTCCAGGTTGTCGGGAAGTATTGAAGTTTTAAAATAGCGTTAATGATATAATTTAGCTGTACTATTGCTTTCCGTGACAGGTTTTTGAGAACCATGTTCTCAATTTTGTCCGGTCCGGGGGCTTTTTTGTTTGGAAGGGATTTCAGGATTTGGATAATTTCGTTGGGACAGGTTTTCCCAAGTTTTGTTTTTGTGTTGAGTGATTTTAGACTGTACTTGCCTGTTCAAATCCATCATTGTGTCTTTATAGCGTCTGTCGGCGGTTTGCTGCCAAAGCTTTCGATTCCGATTCCTCTCCCCGATCAACAATTGGATGTCTTCTGGGAAGACGTCCCTGTTGTTTTTCGGGGTAAAGGTCTTGGAATTTTCGGCTTTGGCTTGGTTAATGTGTTTGGTCAGTAAGTGAATTTCGTTGTCTAAAGTATCTGTGTCTGTAATTTTATTGTTTATTGTTTATCAGTTCGTCTAGCCTTCGACGGAATCTGGACCAATCGGTGTTTTTGAAGCTGGTGATGGGATTATTGGAATTGTTTTTCGGAATGTCCTTGATGTAGAATTGAACGATGTTGTGGTCGGACGTGAGTTTACATTTGACGGTTGGGGAAGTTAGATTGGATAAGTTTTTGTTTAGAAGCAGATCGATTGTAGTTGCAGTCATGTAATAACATGACTGCAACCGCTGAATAAGCGGATGATGGGTATGGTCGGTTGTATGCAAAATTTGGATATGATTATGGAGACAGTAATTGAGAAGCGAGTTGCCGTTCGGATTGGAGTTGTGGCAGGCGTTGAAGTCGCCTGCCAATAGTACCTTTCCGTCCAATCCGAACAGCGCGTCTAGATCGTGGTGGGAGAGGTGGTTAGTTGGTTTGTTATAGACAGTGACCAAAGTGATGTCATTTTGGAGTTTTATTGCCAGAACTTCCATACTGTTACCTGGTGATATTTGTAGTCGTCGGTGGGGGATATCATTTCGTAGAATTGCTCCTACGCCGCCCGCTCCGTGGCCGCCCCTGTCCTGTCGGTGGACGGAGTATCCCTGGACCTTGAGAGTTCTATTGTCGGTTAATTTGATTTCTGAAATTAGCATAATGTCAATATTTTTTTTGATTAAATAATTTTTAAGTTCAAAGATTTTGTTGGTCAAACCGTTAGCGTTCCATAAATTAATTTTAAGTTTATAAACCATAGGAGTTGATGGTTCCGAAGAATTTTAAAGTTGCTGTAAATTTATCCGTCTTCGAATTGCAGTTCTTGAGAAGGGAGTTGTAATCTTTCAGGGCTCTCAGCATTTCCTCTATGTTGGTCTGCTGGTTTATTTCTTCACAGACCTGGGCAAACTCCGCGAAGGCGTCTCCCATATTGTGCCTTTGTTGCTGGGTTGGTTGTTGCACTGGTGGTGGTGCTTGTGTTGCGGTTGGCTCTGGCACTGGAATAGCGCGGATCGTTCTTGGTGTTCGTAGGGGGGGGAACATAACGTTGTTATTCATTGGTGCCGGTGCCGGTGTTGCAATTGGTTGGCTCACAGCTGTCGCTCGCGACCTCTGCCATGCTGATATTGTGGGGAGGGGGGCCGGTGCGTATTTATGTGTGTAGTTGACATGGGGGGCGGCTTTCATTCGTCTATCCAATTGCGTAATTTTTCGTACGTATACTGGGCAATTCACACTGTTCGCTGGGTGATTTCCACGGCAATTTGCACAGGTGGCTGGTTCGTTCATGTTCCGCTGGCATTCCTTCGTGGAATGAGCTCATGCGCATTTCAGACATCTGACCGCTCGCCTACAGTTTGTGGTCGCATGACCCCACTTTTGGCAGCGGTGGCACTGTATGATGCGCTTGTTGTTGAAGTGTCGTTCCCAGCGTACCCTGGCGTCCAAAAGCGTTTTAATTGTAGCGTTAATCGAACGTTCGGTTATCGAATTGCTGGTTATAATTAGGAATGCCGCTGATTGCATGCCGTTCATACGATATACATCTTTTTTCGATATACATCGATTTGCTATTGAGCTCAGCTTTGATTTCGTCCGTTGTAGCGTCATTGGGTAGCCCTTTTACGACGAATGCATGCGTTTTTTCATCGCGGGTAGTATAGGTGTGGTGTTCCACAGAATTGTTTTTGAGGGTATCGAGTAGCAGTTCATACTCATCTTTGTCGTTGACATAAACTGCCACCGTATTGGCACGGTACGACAGTTGGAATCCTTTAGTGGCAAACTTACTTACTTACCTGCTCCTGAAGTTAGCATTGTTTGTGACATCGCAGGCAATCACTATTGGCGGTGGTTTAGACGTCTTTTTTGCAGCGGGAGCTGCTGTTTTCGTTTTGTTTGAAGTTTCCACTTCGGCCTCGGAATCTTCATGTTCCATTTGATTTTCGGACGTGGGTACGGTATTCTGGGTGTCCTTATCGTTTTCCAGTGCTGCAAACTTGTTCGCTAATAATACTGGTATCGGTATTGGTTTGTAGCGTAGTCTGCGTTGTTTCTTAACCGATGGCGGTCCTGGGTTGTTCGTTTCTTCTTCTCCTAGCGAAACTTTTTGTTTCGCTTTGGTAAGACATGTCCAACCATTATCGGTATCGTTGTTCGCCTTTTCGGACATAATTCCAAAAATATTTCAAATTTTCACAATTTAACACAGTGGTGGTACCAACTTGGATATAAAGTAGTTTTACACAGAGCACGTCTTACCTCTACGGCTGTTCAGTTCATAAATAGTTCATATATAACATAAATATTTAGGTTACGCCGATGCTAAAGCGTTCACAGACCACTGTCTACGAAGAACATCGGCAACTCTTCTTGTAAATGCGGGTGGGGATATGTTGACCTTAAAAGGGCATGGCCAGTGGAGAAGCGATACGGTGGCATCTGGATACATCGAAGAAAGTATGAAATCGAAGAATAAAATAAGCCATGCCATGCCAAGCCAAGCAATAAATTGGTACTGGCAACGGTGACGCTGGAACCTCAAGATACCTCTTTATTTCCTTATTACCTTCCTATATACCTTCTTTATTTAAACATAGTGTAGATTTAGGAAACTGTTCAATTGTACGTTTAATTTTAAATAAAATTGAAAACAATAAAATGAAAACATTTTTTGATTTGTAAATATAATTGCTGAGAGGGCATAATGAGCGGGCATTATGATTTATAGGCCCTAGGGCGTTATAGCCTATTAAATATATCTCGTTGTCATGGTATAACAGACAAATAATGATTCAGTATAATATAATATAATTTTTGCACGCATTTGCAAATTTTGCTATACTTTAATATAGTAATAATAATTATACAGCATATAATGCATTTTCGGATTAAAAATTTTCTGTTATATTTTAGGTTATCCTAAATATTACCTCATTGAATGTCTATGTTAAAAGATGCTTCATTTTGTGTATTGCGGGTTTTCAAATTTTTGCTTACCGGTAGTCGATCGTGCGGTTCTGGAAGAATATATTATGTATGAAATATGTGTAAATGAGGTATATAAAATAGATAAATAAATTGGGATAAATAAATCTTGTTTATGTTTATTTAGCTATACCATAATAATTAATTTATATATATTTTAATAGCTAATAATTTATTACTAATTTATTATTTATTACTTAATTCGTTACTGGGCGCGCAGCTATATTTAAAAGTGAGCGTAGCGAGCTTTTTAAAGCTGTAAGCCTAGTAACCGATCATATTTCTAAGCGAGGTGAGTATACTTTTTTTCCCGCTACCGTTGTTGAAAGTATGACTTACGCTCATAGTCACAATATTCACAAATGTTGAATATAACATTTGCTTATTTAAATATGGTTGACGACGGAACTTAATAATCAATTACAATCCTAGCAAAACAATTAAATAATGATGAGTAACATTTTATGAATTTTATATAATTTTTTATTTAATAGCATTACATTCTATATAGAATTTAACTGTCCTTTCGGACTTACAAAATCCATTTATTGAGGTGGATCAATCCTCATATTACACATAATTAACTACAGGTCCGGGTGTGTTTTAGCGCTTCTTACAATATCACTCCAGACTGTGCGATCCATGATTTTCCGTGTCCATCCACTCTCTCCCATCCTTTCTAAATCCTCCTCCACTTCATCGCGCCATCTTAACTTAGGTCTTCCCCTGCATCGCTCTTCGCCTGGTTTCCAGTCCATTATAGTTGTTTCTTCTTTATCAGCTCTCATGACATGCTCCCACCATCTCAACCTTTGAGACTTAATATATCTCACAACGTCTTCGCGATTTATTTCTTCGAGGATTTCGGTATTTGTTCTAATTCGGTATTCCTCATTAGTTCTTTTGAAGCCCAGTATCGTTCTTAGTACCTTTCTCTCGAATACACGAAATTCCTCTTCCGCCTTTCTTGTTATGCACATGACCTCAGCTGCGTAAGTAGCCACCGGTCTTATCAATGTCTTGTACATTTTAATTTTGGATCTCTTCGAAATTTGTCTATCCCTTAGTAAGTGTTTATTCGCATGATATGCTCTGTTGCCCGCTTGAATCTTTGCTTTTACTTCTGCATTTCTGTTGTTCTTGCAATTGATTGTTACACCGAGATAACTGAAGTCCTGTACGTTTTGAAATATATCGTCGTCAATTATCAAATCAGGTCTGAAATTGTTCCCTTCTCTTGTGCACTTCATATATTTAGTTTTCTATTGGTTAATGCTCAGCCCGATTTTGATTGCTTCTCTTTTTATGTTTCTTAATGTATTCTTTAACCTTCTTTGTCCTTGACGCAATGACACGTCGTCTGCATAGGCTATTACTTGGGTTTCTTTATTTACTATTGTGCCTGTACACCCAGTGCTTCTGATTACTTTCTTGAGTGCAATGTTAAACAGCGTCGCCGATAGGGCGTCCCCCTGCCTCACTCCTCCGTTCACCACGAAGCTGTTTGTTTCCCCATCCGACGTCCTTACCGTGGCTCTTGAGTTCTCCATAGTCATCCAGATCATCTTTATCAGTTTAGGTGGTACTTTAAATTCCCTCATGATACTTATCAGTTGATTCCTGTTCACTGAGTCGAAAGCCTGTCTAAAGTCTACAAACAACAAGTGTATATCTATTCCGTGTTCATGAGTTTTCTCTTGTATCTGCTTTATTATGTGTAATGCATCTACCGTAGACTTTCCCTTTCTGAATCCAAACTGATATTTTCCGACTGTTTTGTAGGTGTATTCTGTGAGACGGTTGTGTATAATTGTCGACAGGACCTTGTAAGCTGTATTTAGGAGTGTTATACCTCGATAATTGTTGCATTCGTCTGTGCCACCTTTTTTCTAATTGTCACAATGATTCCCTCTTTCCATTTGTCTGGCATTTTTTCTTCTTTCCAAATCTGTTTTATCAGTTTGCATACTTCGTTTTTCATCTTTTCTCCTCCATTTTTGATCATTTCCGCAACTATTTCATCGGAGCCAGGCGCTTTTCTGTTTTTTAGCTTTTGTATTACTTGGGTAATTTCTTCATTTGTTGGTTCAACTATTTCATCTTCAGTTTGCTTGTTTTCTGTCTGTTCTTGTTGTCTTACCTCTGATTGTGTCGTATAGAGTAGTTTTCTAAAATGGTTCTCCCATATTTTCTTAACTTTTTCAGTTCCGTTTTTTGTTCTCCATCCTCATTTCTCATTCCTCTGCTTTTTATCGCGTATGTCTTTTTCGCATTTCTAATTTGCTTATAAAAGTTCCTAGCATTATTATTCACGCCACTTATCTCTATCTCTCTCATTTTCTCTTCAATCCATTTGTTCTTCTTACGTTTATACAGCTTATAGCCTTCCGTGCGTTTTCTTTTGTACTCATCTAGGTGTTCCTGTTCGTTGGTTCCCAGCCATTTGATTCTTGCTTCTTTTTTTTTCTGATTCATTTCTTCGCATTCCTCATCAAACCACGATTTCCACATTCCTCTCTTTCTGTAGCCCAGTACTTCTTTTGCGCTTATTGCAAGACTCTCCGCAATATTACCCCATATCACATTTATGTTGCAATAATGCGGCGTGCGCGTGCAAAGGGGTATAAGTCTAAAATGGGCATTTTGAGTTAACGCAGTTTTAAAGTTTTTACTCTCGTTCATCCTAATAATGTAAATCGGCTAAACAATAACAGGTAAATCTTTTAGCACATTGTGGTAGACAATTTTATGCTGAGTTAATTACAATTTTTCAAAATGTAATTTATAATTTTAAACAAATGACAAATTAACATTTTATAAAAAATGGCAGACTTATACCATTTGACACCAAAAAAATTGCAACTTATACCATTGTGCACAAAATAATTTTCTAGTTTTTTGTAATAAAAAAAACCTAATTTATTTTTATCGCATATTTATTTATAAATAACAATATAAAAAAAGTTTAAACAAACAAAATAAATATTAATTTAACTCATATTCCGTTTTGCTACATCTAGCATCTGGTAATGCTTCTTCTATATTGCCTTTGCACAAAAGATTTCTATAAAATTGATGAAAATTTTCATCTATATAAGATAAGAGTTCTATGAGATTTTGTTTCTTTTCTTTGCTGATTGGTATAGGTCCCGTGTACGAGAGGGGAAGATTCAAATTCGCCACATCATCTTTAAAACGTCCTCTCCGTCTGTAGTTGATTTTCCGAAATGAGGCATTTCGGTCCAATGTCGTTTTATACAAAATAATACCATTATCTTTAGTGTATCTCAACCACTTAATGTCTTTCCACACTACTTTATTGCCATCTTCATCAGTTTTCCGAAGTTGGTAAATATTTTTAAATAAACTTGAAAATTCATAGAAGTCGTTTATTTGCATTTCATGTACTAAAAATGGTTTTGAGGTTCAACATAATCGCACCAACTGCATCCAGTCCCTTGGATGTTCAATAGCCGATCCATATTTCTTCTTCTTCTTTTCGATTATTGAATGGTCTGAATCACATTCTATATGCGTATAGCCAGGTACCAAAAACTTATGATCGATGTATTCCATATTATGAAGTTTTTGGATTAAAATCGTAAACATTAATGGCAATATTGAATGTTTGTTCTGTCCACCGTAGGTATCAGAATATAATATTACATGTTTTACATGTTTATCCAATGTCTGCAGATGCTTATAAAGACATGAAGCAATTTGATTGGCACCCCTAGCTGCCACTGCTTCGTGCCACATAAAGCAGAACGACTGTTTATCATTGCATCGATGCATGGTTAAATTAAATGTCCACAGTTGCCGTTTGTAAAATGCAATTGAAGTCTTAATATGCGGCGTAGGTAAACATTGTTGAAGATCGAAAGTGTACAGGACATCTATATCACTTGCACGACATAGAACCTTACCCTGACGCTTACATTCGTATGCGTATTCTGCCTCATCTTGGTGTTTCTGTAATTCAAGTTGATAGCCTTGCTTAATGTTTTCATCCTTTGAACCTTTAATGAATATGTTCAGCATATCGCACTTTGCACAGGTATCATCTTTAGGCGCTTTTATTTTAATATTCATTTGATGAAATGTAGTTTCGTAAATTTTTCTGTTTACAGGGGTCTTCAAGGTTCTCCCAATTTACATATTCCTGATACATTCTACTTAAGGTATAATGAGATGGTAGATACTTCTTATTCGATTTTTTCCTTGTATAATGACTTTCATACGCAGGAATGGATAAAACGTGTTGCTGAATAATCTCCAAAGCTTTTTCGGAAGTTTTGTTTGATGGAATGTGCTTTCCTCTTTTATCATTATCAGTCATTCCAGTTGTACACTTGTTTTTATTTTGTAATACATTTGTGATAAATCTATTACTGACGTCGAATGTGCGCATAAAGCATCCTTTGCACACCTGGATTGATTTCCCTTCAATTGAAACATGAAATTTATAAGAAACCATACGATTCTTTTGCTTGCTCTCTTCGCAAGTTTTTATTTTGACACTTTTTTTGGCTTCCGAATGTATCAACGCACTTTTGCGTTCAATTTCAAGATTTTTTAAAAAACTGACCTACATAGGCCACTTGCTTATTAAAATTACCCGCTGCCCAAAATTCATCAAATAATTTGATTCTCACCTCTTCAGATATTCGCGATTTACATTTCATTCGACATGAATTCAATTCTTGACATTTCCTTGCGACAACATGTTTTCCATTGAGTGTTGTATAGGCCTGCCCAAGGTTTCTCTTTAATTTTCTATAAATTCTGCTCTTACGACTATCTCCTTGCCCTGGAGTTTGTTCTGTATTCGTAATATCTACCCATTCGTTTTCTTCATCTTCAATAATGTGTGTTTCGAGTTGATCTGAATCAGTGCTTTCTTCTGATACTACATATAAGTAGTATCAGAAGCAATAATATCGGACAACGCGTTTTCAATTTCAGATGATACTAATGGCGCTGGACTTTCTATAATTTCTAAACATTTATAAAAAAACGAATTAGATAAGATAAGAAAAGTATATTATCCAACATGTATGCAATTTAGAGATACTTATTTGAGCTTAATGGAGTGCTGATGTTGTTGCATATTTGCATAATCTTTTTGGTACGATTTGATGCCATAACTTTATCTTGTTGGGTTTTGAACTTAACACTTGTACAAAATAATGAAACTAAAAAATTTTCAATCAAATCAAATAAAAATTAATAAAAAAAACAGCAGGCCGTAGCCAGGGGGAGCACCAGGGGGACGTGCCCCTTCCCTCCAAAAAGCTCAAAAGACAAATGCAAATTTTTTAAATTTATGGAAAATTTTAATTTCTACAAAAGACTTCTTACAAGTACTCCGACGAAATGAAATCCTGGCTACGGGCCTGTAAAACAGTATAATTATTAAGAAAATTAAGTACCTTAATTATTGTTACTAATAACACGTTGTAATTTAAATATTATTATTTAACATAAATAAATTATTAATGTGCTAAACGGTATAAGTAGCAAAATAATTTCGAAAATGAACGTGTAAAGTGGTATAAGTATACTTATACCATTTCGCACCATGCAACTGTTGATTTATACCAGTGTCAAAAAGTATAAGTCAACTTATACCACTTTGCACAAAATATAATTTTAATTTATGTACTTATATCAAATTTCACAAACGGATTTTGGCCGTTTAAAAAGTCGTTACAGTAATGTTGTTTTACATACATGTAGTATGTCATATAGGGAACCTTCTAATGTAATTATCTCAATTTGCCCAAAAATCGACTTATACCCCTTTGCACGCGCACGCCGCAATTATCTCCCCTTCTTTCCAGTTCTGTTGTCACTCTATCTTCGTATTTTCTTTTATTTTCTTCATTGTCCAGTTTTTCAATTGCTAGTGGTTTTCTGTTTTCATGTTTCATGTCTTCTATCAACGTCTTCTTTTTGACTTCTGCCACTACCAAGAGGTGATCTGTATCTGCGTTTGCACCTCTGTATGACCTAACGTCTCTTATTGATGTAGCTTTCCTTCCTCGCTACCGCATCCCGGCCACATCCATGTAACTTTATGAATTTTTTGATGTTCAAATTTTGTGCTGCTGAGAATCATGCCTAGTGATGTTGCTAAGTTACATAATCTATTCCCGTTATCATTTGTTGTCGTGTGTATTGTATGCTTTCCGGCTACATCCTGTAAGTGTGGTTCTTTTCCGATCTGTGCGTTGAAGTCGCCCATTATGATTGTGGTATCATGCCCAGGTATCGTACTATGTAGCTGTTCCAGGTCGTGGTAGAACTGTTCTTTCTCATCTTCTCCTTTTTCTTCGGTCGGCGCGTAAGCATTTATTATTGATAAGTTACTAGGCATATAATTACTTGCTTTTAATCTACTCCGCCACATAGCCTTCTGCTACTGTAGTAGACTTCCAACCACCGTGCCGTTTTAAAATATCAAAGTTTACATTGTAGGAAATGGTCGTCTTCAACATGGAATACTCACACTATATATTGCGATGTCCACCGCGGTCAAGGAAGAAAGTTCTTGGTGAGAGGGATTCCCATGATCCTACAATTTGTTCATAGGATACTGGGAATCGAGAAAAAAATTACCATCGTTAACTTAATTTTAATCCTTTTATAAATAATTTAAATTGTAATTATAACCATGTTCCTAATTTTAAGTTTTTAACGACTCCAAAATTTTCTGGGTTTAAATATTTTTAAAATTGTGTGAATATAGTTGACCTTCCATATTAAGTAAATGATTATTGTTGAGGAAGCGGTCATTAAAACAAATAAATTTGCCGACGTTTCGGGTTCTTTATTGACCCATTTTCATAAAAACGGTCGACCTTTGAGACCTATTGCTTCTGATCTTAATGGTCCTCTTCGCCCTTTCTCTAAATTCATTGCTCCGTATTTAAAGATTTTTCATAAAGACAATTGTTATGATGTCAAAAACGCGTTTCAACTTTTGGATATACTCTCTAATTATTCCCTTCAGGATGATGACGTTTTGGTCTCTTTAGATGTGTCATCTTTATTCACCAATAATCCCGTGAAATTGGTCATCGATTATATTGATAATCAGATCCCTAAGCTACAAAATTGTTTGGACATCCCTGTTGATATCTTAATGAGAGCTTTAAGACTCATCACGGCAAAAAACTATTTTGTAGCTAACGGAAAACTTATTTACAAAAGAAGGGGGTTCCTATGGGTGGAAGCATATCTGTTGATCTTGCCAACATCTGTATGAACATCCTTCTTGATGACCGTGTTGTGTCTTTTAATCAAAGACACAACAATGGCATAAGACTGATTAAAAAATATGTCGATGATCTTTTTCTCGTGATCAAAGGTGAATACGTTCCCTTTCTTCTGGATCACTTTAATGACTTCCATGTGGATCTTCAATTCACTATGGAACTTGAAAAGAATAAATCCTTACCTTTCCTAGACTTACTCGTCATTAGGGATCCGAGTGGTATACTAATCACTGATTGGTACCACAAAGACACGTATTCAGGAAGACTTTTAAATTATTTTTCAAGTCATCCTAAATACCAAATTCTTAATGTCGGGCGTAACTTCATCCACAAAGTCCTTACCACCTCACACCCATCTTTCCATTCCAAGAACATCCTAAAAATAACCCATATCCTCTCTAGCAATAACTTCCCCAAAAATATCATAAACTCCCTCCTTAATACAGCCCTGACCCAGAAGAAAGGTAACGAAAATAATAAGGAAAGTAGATCCATGAGCTCTGATAGTAAATTTTTTAGCCTCACTTATGTTAGAGGACTTACGGAGCAATTAATTGCTATTTTGAGATCTTCTCCAGAGATTAGATTAGGGTTAAGTTGTCCCAACAAGAACTCTAGGTTTTTCTCAAAAACCAAAGATCCAATCTCTGGGGACCACCATAGTGGTCTTGTTTATAAAATCCCGTGTATGGATTGCGATGCGGTATATGTTGGTGGACAGGCAGGAAACTATGTGTCCGCATAAAAGAGCACGCGAGGGATTTAAAGAACGCTCGTACCCTCGGATTGGCTGATAGAGAAGGGGGGTGCAAGAGTTCTAAAAAACCTACGGCTTTATGCAGACATATGGTGGATGAGAATCATACCATTGACTATGACAACATTGACATTCTAGACCGGGAGAGGATAGACAAGAAGAGAAAAATTAAGGAGTCGATTCACATCTATACACAGAAATCGTCAATAAATGATAAAAGGGATGTTGAATACTTTGACGGAGGCTATAAACGTATTTTGGACTTGTTGAATCCGGTATAATTTTTGGTTCTTAGATGGAATATTTACCTGAATTCATCTCTTTTTGTTCATTTTCATTTCCATTGGGTGTTTTTAACTTTGGGTTTTTTCAATTTAAATTCTAACTGGTACCAACCTCAAAAAAGTAGTTAACTTAGGTTGAAAAATTTTTTTCATTCTTAAATGACGACTCGTTTGAGGTGGTCGAATGTTTTTTGTTGAAGAATTTTAAATTTGAAGACACCACGTGGCAGTGAGATTGGCCAGGAGGAGGGTAGTCTGAAATATGGTGGCTCTTTAACCTCCATTTTTCTCCATTTAGGTTAGTATTCCATCTATAGGTTTTTCAATCTTATTTTATTCATTCTGTTATTTTTGTAAAAATTTTTTTTTAAACTTTTAGTAATTTTGTAATTTTTTAGTCATTCTGTTATCATTGTTGTTTTTTCAAAATTTTTGTTTCTACATTTATTATATTTTTAGCCTTGAAAATGGGTCAATAAAGAACCCGAAACGTCGGCAAATTTATTTGTTTTAATGACCGCTTCCTCAACAATAATCATTTACTTAAATATTTTTATTTGACACATAAAAAAAAAGTGATCTAGATAGGATCAAGCATATGAAAAATTTAAAATTAAAGAGCGGGTGAAAATGGACATCTCCAAGGGGAAGGAGAAAAATAATAATGGACAGGAGATCAGTCGGCAACATCCGCATGAACGGATCGGTCGATAAAATTTTTCGGCGATTCAAATAAAAAAATATTTGAATCTTAAGCGAAAAAGATTAGGAAAGTTCGACAATCGAGAAGTTCTCTCATTAGTTCGCGCCATTTGTGCAAAGCCAAACCGGTGTGTCCGTCAATCTCCACGAGATATTTGTGTGAGTGGAATCTTGAAAACGTTTTTCCACAATAGTTCGGCAGTACACTACTACACCAAGGAAAAACAGTCCTTAAGGTCGTACCCAAATTTTATATTTTTAAACCCAGACTCAACTAATTTTATTATTTATTCTTCGTTGTGTTTTTTGTTTACTTGTTGTGTGTTATTTCTAAAATTAAGTACACGCACGACCACGAACATTACACGACACGTTAATTTTGTTAATTTGTTTAAGTTGCTTTCGTTCTGTCATTTATTTTTGTTATTAAAAATTTGTGTTCCCATAAACATTCTCTTTGATTTTGTCTAACGACGAGGAGGGACTTATTTAATAGGGGAGGACATAGCAATATATTATCTAGAATAGGTGGAATTTAAATTCTATCTGTCATCTGTCAAAAATTACAAGCTGCCAAAGTCTGAACTTCAAGAGTTAATAACTTATGAAGTATTGAAGGGATCTTAACCAAATTTTGTATGTAAGACCATTGGCCCCACAGAACTTGACAGCATATAGAACCGCTTCATAAAAATCAAAAATTCAACATTAAAAAATAGTACATTGTCTTATTCGGATTAAAAGTGAAACTTTGTTTGACAAGCAATTTTTGCATTTGCACGTCAAACAAAGACACTTTTAATCCAAATGAGACATATTACTTTTTCTCCAACCAAAAATTAAATAAAATTTAAAATATAAATACTTAATTTAAAAACACTATTTGACGTAATATTAGAAAAGTCACTTTGACATTTAAAAATTTTGTAATTTCGAAGAGTGCTTTTTCTAAATTGTTTGAATTAGCAATAACTCGAGAACGACCGCTAGATATCAAAAAACTGAGCAAAAAATTCTCCCCCCTCGTCACAGACACACCCCCGTGAATTATCGGTAGGAAGGCATATGCAAAAATTTAGATCGATCGCGCACAAAAATAGTAAAAACTAAAACAAGTAAAAAAAAAAATGGTGGTGTCAATTTTTATTTTCAATTTCGGATAACAATACTTTCCTTACTAAGGAGTTCGGAAAGTAAAAAGGCTAATAATTAAAAACGAGTGTCACCCCTTTCAAGTAGCGCCTTTGGCGAGTTTGAGCTATCTAGGGGGATATTTTTAGCGAGTCACCGTTCGTCAAAACGGCGCGTAGCGCCCGGAGCGGAGGGGACCGGAGCGGAGGGTAGCGTGTAACATGACTAAATGCATTTTGTCATTTACAATTTTTTTTACAAGCTTCCCGACTGAATCGCCACTGTGTTTTTTTAGTGTTTGTGGTTGGTAACTCATCGGAGTTATCAATAGGAACGCTATTATGCGGTAGATTTCTTCGGAGATTGACATATAATCATAGTGAGTCCAATTTTAGTTCTTTATGTATTTGTTTTAATTTAGTTTTGCCGTATGACGGGTAAATATAATTTTTCCAACTAATTAATTTGTGTTAACAAATTACTTTTAGCACCAGGTTACGGGTTAATTCATTTTAATAATACATAATTATTCGTTTTGGAAATATAAATATGGTCGTCGCACATTGTGAGTATATCAGAACATATGGTCGTTAATGTTGCGATGGCTTAACTTTTGAATACCCATCTGTTGGAAGGTGTGAAGTGGATGAAATTATTGGTAGCAATTTCCGAAGAATGATTTGCTTTGTTGTTTGGTTCGATGCCGATGGTTATATTTTTGTAGAATTCGTAAGAGGCTTTTCCTTATGAATTCGTTTGCACCTAAGGGGTCGAGATTATGAGATTGAAAAGTCAGGCTTCGTGGACTTTGGTTGTTACGTTTCCGTTCGATCCTAGACACGGATTTATGTTTTGTTGGGATGCGAGACTTCGACTTTCAGCAGATGTTTGGTTTATGAAGATGCGATAGTAGAGATTAATTTGAATTTGCAGTCACACTTTCTCTATTGATGAGTTTTTGGAAATGGCAAGCATGTTGATTTTTTAATAAGTATTTTGTGTTCTCTATTTTGTAGACTATTATTCCTGGATGGTGGACCAACGTAATGATGAAGTAAGGATATTGAATTCGAAGGAGAGACACTTGCCTAGTCGTGAAATTGGTAGCATTGAATTCAGGGTAAGTCTCTTAGAGATACATTTATTTGTTTATTAATGATGCTCTATGCCAGGTTCTGTTTTTAATATCAATTATGTGTGCAATTTAATTTCTGCTAGAGCATAACTTCGTTTTGTTGATTTATCCTCTTCAGGGATAATCACTTGTAATACCACGAGTAGTCATAGATATGTCGAATATTTTGTGCTGATATCACGAATATTCGTTGCGCTTGCAATATGAATAGTATGAGTGCGCCAGCACGAATGCTATTCGCAAGCGCAAAGAATATGAGTGATATCACCACAAAATATTCTACATCATCTATGATTACGAGTCGTATTTAAGAGACTATTCACTGAACAAATTTTACTTTTAAAATAAAATTGACAAAAAAATTGAGTTACACATGATTTTATTTCTGTGACAACTATAGTAAACAAACTTTTGTTATTCTTGAAAATCATAATCATTTATATTGAACGCGTTTTCTTGTTGTGAATTTTGTAAACGCTATAATGAAAAATGCTTCGGAGAGATTTGGTGGTAAGTCAGATGAAGAAATTAACGCTGATATTGTTCACAATGTGCCCGAAAATACAAGAAAATCGCATTCATCGGTGTATGGCGACAATTTTCGGATTTTTTGAAAGAAAAGCATTTCGAATTAAAGAAATCCACATCATGTATGGAATTAAACATTATCTTAAAAAGTTGGGCTTCTAATATGAAAAAGAAGATGGAACGGATTACAAAGAAGGTGTAGTTAAGCATATGTTTAACACCACGCAAAAATGCTTCAAGACATGTACTATAATACCTGGAATATTGAAATTAAACCCTTTAGTGACGTGGTATTTAAAACTGCAAGGGAGGCTAGAGACGCCAAAAGAAAAAAATTACAAACGCTTCCAGAAAAACGAACCATAAGCTCAGCGGCATTAACAAAAGACGAGTATTTAAACATTCTACAAGGTTTAGACGAAAATAATCCCGATGGCCTTCAAAAAAAGTTTTTTTTCGTGGTCTCTTATGAACTTGCTTGGCGAGGTGGCGAAGGGTATCAATGCCGAATTTATTATTTCAAGATATAAAATTAACAATAAAGGCTTGCCTACAAATCGTATAGAATACAATCCATTTTTTTCCAAAACGGCACAAGGAGGTGGAAAGAAATTAGCCGAAAGCAAATGGCTCATTGAAAATAAAAACGTTGATCTGTGTCCTGTAAGGTAAGCTATCTTATATTTGATCCAGTAATTTTAATTTGTAATTGTATTATTTCTTTTGCAGGCTTTACCATAAATTTATTTCTAAGAGAGGTGACAATGTGAAGACTGATCGAATGTTCCTGACGTCTAATAAATTTTGGAAATTAAATGAATCCAGTAAATGGTACAAAAATTCGCCCGTTGGTGTTAATGAAATCGCAAAGTGGGTTAAAATTGCGGCCGAAGAATTAGGTTTAGACATTAAAAAACGTAAAATATCGAACCACTCGATTAGGTCTAGTGCTGTATCAACGTTAGCAAAAGTTGGGGTTGGAGAGCAGCAGCTGATGAAAATAACAGGACACAGAAATACTGATTCAATAAAATCTTATTTACAATTGGACGGTGAACATCACCAAACAATAATTGAAAAGATGCGTTCCAACCATACAATCGAGAACGAAACTTTGGCAATGCCTTCTTCAAGTAAAACGGGATTTTTATCCAATTGTAGCAACGTAAGCTTTTCAAATTGTACCATCAATTATGTTTTAAAATAACTTCTTAACCTAATTAAAAAAAGTGTACAATATTTAATTGAAATATTAGTAAAAAGTGTTTCATTTGCGCATTGTACACTTATTTGTATTGTAAATCTACATGTAGTTTTTAAAATTTTATTTGTAGTGAAAAATAAAATCTAAAAATAATTTGAAATAATAATCAGATAATAATAGCAATAAAATTTTTTATTTATTTAAAATATTCGCTTGTCCTACTATGGAATAGTCATATATAATTTCCCATGTGCATAGAATATTATCGATCATTTCGTTCGATTACATATTTTTGATAACAATCGGCCCGACTCGCAGAGGAGGGCCGATTGCAATCAAAAATATGAAAGAGAACAAATGATAAGGCTTAAATAGGCTATAACGCCCTAGGGCCTATAAATCATAATGCCCGCTCATTATGCCCTCTCATTCGCAATTATATAATATAATTAAAAAAATGTACCATTTTATTGTTTACAATTTTATTTAAAATTAAAAGTATAACTTTCAAATGAAGATCCACTAATTGAACAATTAAAAATTTTAAAAAAAATATCGTCACTCTCTGCCGCAATACCTCCAATCACCAGCACACCAAATTTTGTCCAGAGATACGATGACATAATATTCATTTTTGTTTTCTATTGTGGTAGCCTTAACAAAGATATCGGTAGCCCTGGCAAAGATATCAATATGTATCACCCCCTACCTTAAATCTATCTAAAAGTTTTTTAACAAAATCCAAAATAAAAAAATTTTTTTATTTACGCCACTAAATTTTTTCCAAAATTTTTATCTACGTCACATAATACCGTAAGAAGTCACAAATAAAATTTCTCCAAGATTGGTACAACAAATTTTTTCGGTCATCTAGCGGATTTTTCGAAAATACATTTTTGTAAATTACTGACTGTCGATTTACTGATTCTGAAAACATTTTCCAATGAGAACATTAACCTAATTTTGACACATATGTCACAAAATTATGACGTTTATTAAAATTTTGAATATATTGTTTTATTTTTGCAAGCCATCTGACAAATTCTCACAAAAAATATACATATAAATTAAGATTTCAGTTAATATTTTCTGTAATTTTTCTGACCTGGCCGCCCTGTTACAATTGGCTCGGTTGTTTTCTCACCAATACTTATACTTTCAAAGCTCCATCGACACACCAAATTTTAGCTGAATCGGTTAAACATTTCCTGAGATACGACGACTTTTTTATTTATTTTATTGTGGTGGCCCTGGTGAAGATTTCTCTGGCAAAACCTTATTTTCACCATTCCAGCCCACGAGGCATACGTCCAATAAGTTTAATTGCAATCGACGCAGAAATGCCGAAGAAAATCGATCGACAAAAACTTTTTTCATGTTTTTGCCAAAAAAGTTAATTTTATTTTTTTCATGTTGCATTACTGATTTCTATCGAAGGATTACATATGCTCTCATATCCATTAGGATCAATGTACCTACGTACCAAATTTGGTTAAGATCCCTTCAGCACTTCTTGAGTTATTCACTCTTAAAGTTTCAACTATGACAACTTGTGATTTTTGACAGACGACAGATAGAAGATTAATTTTACCTATTCTGGATAAAGCCTCTTAAGGCCTTTAAAATAACCTATCGCAAGACAAAATATTTTTTTTAAATCCCGTATTATTTTCTTGTGGTGGCACTCCTGATTGATAGATCGCGACGAAAACCTTATTTTCATCTTTCCACCGTGAACCCTACCACCATACCAAATTTGGTCGTAATTGGTTGGATGGTTCGGAAGCAATTCGATCGACAAAATTTGACGACCGACAGACAGACAGACAGACCGACACAGAAATTTTTATTTTACTTTTTGCAGATCTTTACATTTCTGAACACGGTGATCTCGAAAATGCAAAAAAAAGTTGAAATTTTTTTTCGATTACCATACCTCCAATTTTTTTTCAAGTTATAATTATATATAAATATTATAAAAAATAACTAAAAATATTATGTAGATATTAGACGAAGCCATATTTCTTCTATTAGTAGTACTAGTGCGAAAAAACTACGAATTTTAAAGCATTGCTAACATCTTTTTGTTTTTATTTCATGCTATCGAGGATCTGTGCAATGTTGAAGGGGATGAAGTTACCATTTTTGCAATATTATCGAGTATCGAGGATCTTTTAGGATTTAGGCTTAACGATAGCAAAACAGACAGCAACTGGTTCACAAATGGCCTTGTAAATCTTGGTTAAATCTAATAAATTTGTTTTATTTATATTTGCTGATGTATTTTTGATTTACCCTATTTTTATTGCATAAAGATAATTTTGACTTGATGGATTTTTAAAAATTAAGCTTGAGAATTTTCCTTTTCGGATTAAAATGTAAATTCAAATTTAAATTGTAAATTCAAATGTAAATTCAAATTCAAACTTAATTTTTTTTAAACTAATCAAGTTTTATTCTACATTTCTCTCCAAGTGCATAAATGCAGTAATTTGAATTGCCCGCTAAATTTTTTTTTAAATTTTTAGTTCGATGAACTCTCCCGTAGGTCGCTGTAGTCGCAGTTTTGTTTCTCTTTCTTTATCATTGATTAATATATCTCTAAGTGTTTTATCTATGGTTTATTTGGTGTAGGGCGAGTGCAATGTTTGTTTTTCTGTTGTATCTCTTATTTTTTTATGTAAATTTTGTATAATTAAATGAAGATACATTTAGTTGTTGCTACAAATCTTCTAAATAGATATATTCAAAATGTCCAACGCGTACTATTCAGTTCCCCATTGCAAATCGTGGGCGAAAAGAAAGGTAAGAGTTTAAAAAAAAATGCTGTCCCAGTCCCTACCTTGAAGCTGCTCACACATGTTAAAGAAAATACCAGACTGGGACCTGACGTCCTCGAGACGAAATCATACACTTTTACTCACATGTTGAAGATACTGCCATACTAGGTGCAATGAAACGTAGTCAGCGATTAAATTAAAAGAAATGAATTGAAAGAAAGCAATGCATCTGACGAGGCAACTATATGTGACAATGAAGAAGAACTTCATAACAATCAAAATCCAGATGACATAGAAGCAGCTGAGGCTTTACTTCAGTCACTCAATTTCAAACCCGAGATGCAACCGAACAATGCTAGATTGAGAACTTTTCGAGACTTTGAGATGCAAATTAATGCCAGAATAAGTTAAAACAGTGTGCGATTTAATAACAACAGATCAAACTTTAAACAGAATTTTTGCAAATTCTAGATTTCTAACTAAATAATTTAGACATGCAGCCGCTTCAATAAACATATTATATTTTATTAGTTAATTTGATATATTTTTATTACACAAATTATGAAACATTTTTTCCATAAAATTTTTATTTATTGCTATCTACTTTTCCTTGGAAACAATGAATTTCACCTATAGGAACTGCCTTATACTTATCCGCAGTCATCCTTTTTTGCGTCGACTACACACATTTGATATCGGTCTGTGAAATTTCTTCAAATTCATTAATAGTACCCATCCTAAAACAAAAAAATTAGTACACACAATAACTATAAAGCAAAAACTGATACCTAGAACATTTAAGTAATAATGCAAATATTATATGATTGCTTACATTTTCCGCTGTTTCCTGCTTTACACGTACACGTCATGTTTTGTACAGTCGCCTTTTCCTGATCGACATCTAATACACCTCCTATTTCGTGAAGATTTGTATGTAAAGCGCTGGTTTGCAAACAGAGTCCGTATAACCATAGATATAACTTAATGATGTCTTCCTTCAAACACTTCACTTTTCCTCATAAAATAATGTGCTCAGCGTTTAGCACTGCTTCACCCTCATAAACACATCGCGAATTGGCATTGGCTTCCAAAAAAACTAGTCACGGCTAAAACGCCCAACTTATTACACTTGCATTATTTACTTAATAACTTGAGAAACTTATGATAACATAGAAATACAAAATAATGTTCTTTTATATATTAAATAACTAGAAAAGAGATTGTACAAACCTCAAAGATGTTTAATTAGTTTAAGATCGTACGATGATTTTAACATAAACACTGAAAAACTACTACTTCCACTAAGTCACAAAACTTGAATTAAAACATCGATATATTCGCTTTAAATAACATGTAAACAAACCAAACCATGTCTCTGAAATTAGTTACGAATCCTACCGCACTGGCGCTGCAATCTTAAATTTTATCGCCTATTATGTGACGTATATAAAAAATTTTGGAAAAAATTCAGTGGCGTACAAAAATAAAATATTTTTTTCATTTTGGATTTTGTTAAAAAAAACTTTTATAGATAGATTTAGGGTAGGGGGTGATACATATAGATATCTTTGCCAGGGCTACCGATATCTTTGTTAAGGCTACCACGATAGAAAACAAAAATGAATATTATGTCATCGTATCTCCGGACAAAATTTGGTGTGCTGGTGATTGGAGGTATTGCGGCAGAGAGTGACGATATTTTTGATTAATAATAATATAACCACATTGACCCATAACATTTTCATAATAATTTATTAAAAAAAACTACAAGATTTTCCTGAAAAACTTTTTTATTTAAATAAATAAGGTAGAAGTTAAAATAGCCTCATAATTTCTCTGTGGGGTTTAAATCAGGACTACAAGCCGGCCAGGACAAAACTTCAATATTTTTTGACGTAAGCCATTCTTTGGTGGCCCCGAAGGTATGAATGGCAGCGTTGCCTTGTTGAAAAATGAAGTTTTCTTCAAGTAGTTCCTCTGCATTTCCCAACAAACTCACTTTCAACATTTCTGCGTACTTCTCAGAGTTCATCTTACAAGGAGAGGACTTGTACTGTGGGTCACGGATTCGGAAACCCTTTTGGGGTGGAAAAGTACTTCGTAATAAGAAACTCTAGGCCAAGCGGTAGCGCGCAACTTTCAAAATCAAAAAAAATTGAAAATTAAAATTTCATAATAATATTTTAGTCATAACCTGCTCAGTTGCATTGGTTCGCAAGTAACCGTGATGGTTCCTAAGTTAACAGTACAACTACCTAGGTCCATTCTCAATTGAACAGCCGTAGAGTGAAGACGTGCTTAGTGTAAAACTACTTTATTTCCAAGTTGGTACCACCACTGTATTTAAATTGTGAAAATTTGAAATATTTCCTGGAATTATGTCTGAAAATTCGATCAACGATACCGATAATGGTTAGACATGTCTAGCCAAAACGAAACGAAAAGTTAGCCTAGGAGAAGAATTAAATAACCCAGGACCGCCATTGGTTAAGAAACAACTTAGACTACGCTACAAACCAATACTGATGCCAGTGCTATTAGCGAACAAGTTTGCCGCACTAGAAAAAGACAAAAACACCCAGAATATTGAACCCACTTCCGAAAATCAAATGGACGTTGAAGATTTTGAGGCCGAAGGCAAAACCAAACAATGCGTTTAAAAAAAAGACGTTTAAACCTCTACCAATAGTGATTGCCTGCGATGTTACGAACAATGCAAACTTCAGGAGCAAGGTAAGTAAGTTTGCCACTAAAGGGTTCTAACTGTCGTACCGTGCTAATACGGTGGCAGTCTATGTCAACGACAAAGATGAGTATGAACTGTTACTAGACAATCTGAAAAACAACTCTGTGGAACACCACACCTACTCTACTCGCGATGACAAAACGCACGCATTCGTCGTAAAAGGCCTACCCAACGACGCTACAATGGACGAAATCAAAGCTGAGCTAAATACCAAATCGATCCCTACCAAAAATGTATACCGAATGAACGGCATGCAATCAACGGCATTTTTAGTTATAACCAAAAATTTGATAACCGAACGTTCGATTAACGCAACAATCAAAACGCTTTTGAACGCCAGGGTACGCTGGGAACGACATTTTAACAATAAGCACATCATACAGTGCCACCGCTGCCAAGAGTGGGGTCATGCTACCACAAACTGCAGGCGAGCGGTCAGATGTCTCAAATGCGCCGAACCTTATTCCACGAAGGAATGCCAGCGGAACAGAAACGAACCAGCCACCTGTGCAAATTGTCGCGGAAATCATCCAGCCAATAGTATGAATTGCCCAGTATACGTACGAAAAATTACCTAATTGGATGAAAACAGACGAATGAAAGCCGCTCCCCAAGTCAACTACGCACCTAAATATGCACCGGCCCCCCTCCTCACAACATCAATTGAAGTAATCTTTATTTATATACAAAAATACAAAAATAATTCATTACCAAAATAAAAATCTTAATTAAACGGGAAAGTGCCCGTTTTTGTTCGCCCTGTATTAATTTTCAGTTAGCTTCTTTTGTTTCTAGATTTCAATGTTTTGTGTTTTAGTTAGTTGTTCCTATTGTTTTGTTCATTGTTGAGCCGTAATGTTAGGGTGAAGTTCTATTATTGTTATTTTCCAGTTTTTAGGACAGTCTTAAGGTAAATTTGGTTTTGTGGGTCTATTTAGTTTGGTGTTACTATTGTTCGGTTTAGTTTCAAGTTTTGATTTAAGATTGTCGGTTATCATACTATTGTTTCGGCTGTGTCCTCTTCTTCCTCCATATTCTGTTCCATGTTTAAAGGGCAAATCGTTTTTGGTTCCAGAAACCCATACAACAGATCCGGATTTGCCTTTTTATACAGTTTGGTTGGGTTGAGGGGGGGGGGTCATCCAAGAAGGAATCTTCCAACCTCTTCCTTTCCTCCCTGTATAATTGGCAGTCGAAGATTCGATGCATGGGCTCAAGGTTCCTGAGGTTCATATGCATGATATTAGTTATTTTGTCCATCTAGGTTTTCGGTGGCTGGGGCAGTTTGGTGAACGATGTCCATTAAGCGGTTTATGTATATCCTACATGTGTTGGAACTGGCGGCATGTTTGACGTCACTGTATTTCGCTCTCGTACAGTTAATACAGCTATGTTTGCTTGGTTCTTTTTCAAGTTTGCATTCCGTGGTTGAGTGTTCCGATGATGCGCAAAATTGACATATTTGGGCCGATCTACAGTATTTACTCGGGTGCCCGAAGCGTTGGCACTTATAGCACCTGGTAATACTGATATAATCGCTAATGATGTAGCTTCTCCAGTACATCCTTAGCCTTCCTTCGCTGGTCATTGCTTTCGCCAGGGTTGGGTGTACAGTAGCGATCCAGTTGGTGTTGGGCCTATTTTGCGAACGTATGGGGTTCAGGCTTTTGATACTGCTTTCGACGGTGTTAAGTGTTGCTCTGGGAAAACCTTGTCTTATTCCTTCTATTATTTGTTCCTTCGTGATATTTTTGTCAACCCCTTGTATGAATATGGATGGCCAAATGTTTGCAGTTTCCCTAGCTACCAGATTAGCTTTGTCCAGATTTTTGTTTCCGATTAGATTCTTAATTGATGGATCCGTCGATTCGACCATGACCCCATTGTTCCTGACGTTTATAACGCGGTCTGGTTTGATTTTTAAGAGGTCCAGAGGTATTTTTGTGAGTGCCGTTCTAGTTTCTTGTGAGGAGTTAGACTCCTTTTCTTCCACTGGATAGACGACCACCCTGTATTTCTTGATTTCTTCTTGGTTTATTCCAGTTGGTGGTTTCAGGACTGCTGCTAGGTAATGTATCATATTGAAAATGATACTTCGAAATTGGTTGAATATACCGCACCATCGCATTTCATTCTCGTAATATCTAATCTTGTCGTAGTAAACAATGTATAAAGAAAAACAAAATTTCGCATACTTGACCCTTTCTTTAATTGTACGGTGTTTCCGGTTTTAAAACGCAAACACCAATATCAAATATCACACACTAATATCAACCATTCGTTGGATATTACAATAAATTAGAATGCCACATGACGCCACGTTATAAGATTTCGTCTCTTCATAAGACTGCAAAGATTTCATAGAGACTGCAAAAGATTTCATCAAACTTGCAAAGATTTCATCAAGATTGCAAAGATTTCATAAAGACTGCATAGATTTCATAAAGACTGCAAAGATTTCATAAAGACTGCAAAGATTTCATCAGGACTGCAAAGATTTCATCAAGACTGCAAAGATTTCATCAAAACTGCAAAGATTTCATAAAGAGTGTACAAGACTTCATAAAGATTGCACAAGATTTCATGAGACTTCATGAGATTTCAAAGACTTCACAAGACTGCACAAAACTTCATAAGACTTCATGAAACTTCATGAGACTTCATTATGACTTATTGTCCCCGTTCCACAGACTTCATTAAGTGATTACCCCCTTGCAATTAACTCTTGCTCCAAGTGATAAAACCAATTTAAACAAAGCCACGAAGCAACTAAAAAAACTTCTTGTTGACAACAAAAATCAAGGAGTGAAAAACTTCCTAGAAAACCTTTCAGCTAATCAAGCAACCGACTACTCCTTATGGAAAGTCACGCAGAAAATAAAAAAAAAAAAACCACAAAGGCAAATCAACCCATTAGAACCAAAAATGCGCCTACACCAACAGTCTAGTCTGTCCACAGCATTTTGGAGTTTCAATATCAGATCTTTACGGTTATTCGCCTTGATAATTTTACCAAGGTCATCAGCGTATGCTTGGGTTGTCTCATCGGGTAGGTTTAGTTCTTCTTCGTCTGAAAGGTAATCATCCAGTAGGATGTTCCATAGGACCGGCCCAAGGACCGATCCCTGGGGTCACCCCTTGGTAATTCTCTTCCCGACAGAGGTGGATCCGGAGGGTAACGTGCCTGCTCCTCAAGTTACTCCTAAGGATTCCAATGAGTCCCTGGGGCGTTTTCCTCTTACACAAGATGTGAAAGAGAGCCGGCCACCAGAGATTGTCGAAAGCCTCTGAGATGTCAAAGAACAGGGGGCCGTGCACCCCTTATTTTTGCTATCAGCTTGGATAGTATTTACTAATTTAGTGACTGCGGAAATAGTGGATTTGTTATTTACAAATCTATATTGGAAAGGAGAGTGGAAGGGAGTTTTTGAATTGAAGAGTCTGGTTTTTATTAATTTCTCCAGGATTTTACGGAATACAGGGAGTAGGGTGATCGGTCTATAGTTTTTAACAGCGCCATGATCTGAAGCTTTTTTTGACTGGGTGGTGCGGATAAGTTTGTTTAATTCGTTTAAGGTTACTTCTTGATGATCCTTAGAGTTGGCTACTGTCTCCAGACTCTCAAAATCAGCTCTCATTGTTTGGTGATCCACAATGAGATCTGAGTTTTGGTCATCGTCTGGCAGTAACTTTCCCGTAAGGTAGTTTAGGGTTTCTTCCGGATGCAGGGTCTCCATGCCGTCGTCCTTACGGAAAGACGTCAGGATGGCCAGCTTCCGGAATTTTCCCGCCGCTAATTTGTAGGATATTTCCCAAGGGTCGCTGAGTAAGTCGTTTTCAACGAATTTCTTCCAGCTGCTATTTCTGGAATTTTTGAGGGCATTCTGGAATATTTCCTTTTTCCCCATCATGGCATCATACAGGGATTGTTTTAAGTTTTCATTTTTATTTTTGTAAAGAAGAGATTTCTTCTTTAGGTAGTTTTTCCTAGCTTTTTCTACGTTGTCCGTCCACCAATCTGGCCGGCCAACGTAGATTTTCTTGTAATGAGCATGAGTATTGATTAATTCCTGTATGTCATGAAGGGAGCGGGTAAAATTGTCGATTTTGGCAGGAGTATCTAGTTTTTCTGAGGTTGCGGTGGAGAGTTCTACCCAGGGTGTGAGGAAGTCTGAAATTGTTTGGGGCGGGATGGTGTTCGGATTTTTGTTTTTGGTTTTTGTTTTGTAACTTTAGGAGGGTATGGGTGTTTTATATTGAAGGTAATGGTTTTATGGTCGGTTAGAATAACTTTTTCGGAAATATCCCAGTTGGAGACTGAATTGATAGTATTGGAGGTTCCCAGGGTTAGATCGATGTTACTCTTTCCTCCCCTAGTGTTCTCGTATGTGAAAGGTTTGCCTGGTTTGTTGTGTATTGTTAGATTGTTTTGAGTATTGAATTCTTCTAGGGCGAGTGCACGGTCATTGGAATTGACTTCGTCATACCATAGCTTTGATCTGCAATTGAGATCTCCGCATAGGTAGACTTGGCTACTCCCGCAGGTCCATATCACTCTTTCTAGAAGTTTCAAGGGAGAGTCAATATCGGATAGAGAAGGTGGAAGATAGAATCCTATGATGAAGATTGGGGGTTTATTTTTGCTAGTAGAAACGGAAGTGATTGTGAAGAATTGGTTTGAAAGATTTTTATGAAAGGTGAAGGTAAAATTGTCCTGAAGTTATCTGTTTATTACAATGCAAGAGTTGAATTTTTGACTAGAGATGGCGGCTGAGAAGATATTTGGATGGTATGGAAGTGAGAAAATATTGTTGCTATAGTAACTGTATGGTTCCTGAAAGATGGCAATATTGAAGTTCTCTTCCGTCAACAGCCTTAGGGCATCGACTGTTGCGGTTTCGCAGTTCCTGAGGTTTTGTTGTAGAGGAAATCGCTTGGTGCTTGTCGTCACTGTATCTTGCCCTGATACAGTTGATGCACCTGTCAGTTGAAGGATTTTCTTTGTTTGGGAATGGATCGATGGTCTGTAGAGGCACAGACCAGGCATACAGCTACTGAACGACAATATTTGCTAAGATGTCCAAATCGTTGGACATAAATATTTAGTTTTTTTTAGTTTAAAATATTTATTTAAAAATTAAGTGTTTACAATAAATTGTTCGACCAATGAGCACAGCAAGTGCCAATTGGTCTTACATAAAAAGTTTCGTAAATATTTTGGAGCACCTCGTATGACACATATCTCCAGATTCCTTTGGTGTAACCTGATTGGTTGAACAGCAATTCTTTTTGTGCGATTAGATAATTTATTGTTGGCGTATTAGGTTGTTGTTGTGGGAGCTATTTGTTGGAAAAGTGTACAAAAACCAACTTACAATAATGCAATTAATGCAGATAACAAACATAAACAATGAAATATAACAATAACAATAATAATAACAATATAAACAATGATAACAATGAGATAAAATTTAAGAATAAGAAAACTTAACAATGAATATCATAAATAATGATATATAATATATAATATAATCCAGTTGTTAGCGTAAGTAATTTTTGGAACGGTAACGGTTTTTTCTCGCGTTTTCTCAAGGTTCAGGTATACTTCTTCCATTGGCGTAGCAGCTAGTGGTCTTGTCAAGTGTCGTCGGTAGGGGTTGGGGGTGTGATTAGAGTTTGAAATTTTGGTAGGGTTTGATGGGGAAGCTTATATTTGCGGACGGTGTTGTTGGTTGGAATATCTTTGGTGAGGAGGCTTTTGTTGGTTTGATGGGTATAGAAATTTTCGGAAAGCCTGGTGATATGCTCTCCAAGGAGTTCCACTTGGGCGTCGTCATGTATGGTACTAATGCGTGTGTACCTGTCCGCCCCTGTGACGAGGCGTAGGCAGCGGTTCTGAAATACCTGCAAAGGTCTCAGACGTGTTTTAGAGACACCGACCCATGCAGGACAGGCGTACGTTAGGATCGGTCTTAGCACGGTTTTATATAACGTACGTTTGTTTTCGGAACTCATCTGCCCACTTCTCAGCAGGGGGTAGATTTTGTGTTGGGCGCCATATGCCAGCTGTCGTCTTGCTTTGAGATGTTCGTCAAAATTCAACCTGGAGTCCATAGTGACTCCCAGGTATTTGACTTTTGGTTGCGGAATGATTGGTTGGTCGTCCAAAATCAGATTTTGGAAGACCCTGTGGTTTGTGCGCTTTCTGGAAAAAACAATTGTTTCTGTCTTTGCCGCGTTCAGTTTAATTTTCCATTTCTGGAAATATGACGTGATGAGATCTAAATGTATTTGGGTCTGTTTGGTGGCGACTTGTGCGCTGCACGAGTGCGCGAAAATGGCGGTGTCGTCAGCGTACAGTGCCGTTTTGGTTTTCGGAAAGGTGGGGATATCGTTAACATGTAAGTTGAATAACTTTGGTGCTAGTACGGAGCCTTGTGGTACTCCGACTTCGATGTATTTGGTTTCGGAAAGAGTGGCGTTGACTTTGACGGTGATTGCTCGGTTGGTGAGATAGGAGTGTATGAGTTTTATTAAGTGACTTTGGAATTTGTATTTTATCATTTTGTATATTAACCCGTCGGTCCAGACTCTGTCGAAGGCTTTCTCGATATCTAATAGTGTCATTACGGTGACTTTATCTTTATTGAATTGGGCTATGACGTCGTTTACAATTCGGGTTACTTGCAGGGCCGTATTAAGGCCCGCCGTGAATCCGAATTGATGTGGATTGGTTATTTTCAGACGGGCTTGTTCGTCTGATAGTCGGCGTAAAATTATTTTTTCTGTTAGTTTGCTCATGGTATTGAGAAGAGTGATAGGTCTATAACTGAGTGGGAGCGTGGGGTCTTTATTGGGTTTATGGATCGGAATGGTGAGGCCTTTCTTCCAGGTTGTCGGGAAGTATTGAAGTTTTAAAATAGCGTTAATGATATAATTTAGCTGTACTATTGCTTTCCGTGACAGGTTTTTGAGAACCATGTTCTCAATTTTGTCCGGTCCGGGGGCTTTTTTGTTTGGAAGGGATTTCAGGATTTGGATAATTTCGTTGGGACAGGTTTTCCCAAGTTTTGTTTTTGTGTTGAGTGATTTTAGACTGTACTTGCCTGTTCAAATCCATCATTGTGTCTTTATAGCGTCTGTCGGCGGTTTGCTGCCAAAGCTTTCGATTCCGATTCCTCTCCCCGATCAACAATTGGATGTCTTCTGGGAAGACGTCCCTGTTGTTTTTCGGGGTAAAGGTCTTGGAATTTTCGGCTTTGGCTTGGTTAATGTGTTTGGTCAGTAAGTGAATTTCGTTGTCTAAAGTATCTGTGTCTGTAATTTTATTGTTTATTGTTTATCAGTTCGTCTAGCCTTCGACGGAATCTGGACCAATCGGTGTTTTTGAAGCTGGTGATGGGATTATTGGAATTGTTTTTCGGAATGTCCTTGATGTAGAATTGAACGATGTTGTGGTCGGACGTGAGTTTACATTTGACGGTTGGGGAAGTTAGATTGGATAAGTTTTTGTTTAGAAGCAGATCGATTGTAGTTGCAGTCATGTAATAACATGACTGCAACCGCTGAATAAGCGGATGATGGGTATGGTCGGTTGTATGCAAAATTTGGATATGATTATGGAGACAGTAATTGAGAAGCGAGTTGCCGCTCGGATTGGAGTTGTGGCAGTTCCAGCGTGGATGCTTGGCGTTGAAGTCGCCTGCCAATAGTACCTTTCCGTCCAATCCGAACAGCGCGTCTAGATCGTGGTGGGAGAGGTGGTTAGTTGGTTTGTTATAGACAGTGACCAAAGTGATGTCATTTTGGAGTTTTATTGCCAGAACTTCCATACTGTTACCTGGTGATATTTGTAGTCGTCGGTGGGGGATATCATTTCGTAGAATTGCTGCTACGCCGCCCGCTCCGTGGCCGCCCCTGTCCTGTCGGTGGACGGAGTATCCCTGGACCTTGAGAGTTCTATTGTCGGTTAATTTGCTTTCTGAGATTAGCATAATGTCAATATTTTTTTTGATTAAATAATTTTTAAGTTCAAAGATTTTGTTGGTCAAACCGTTAGCGTTCCATAAATTAATTTTAAGTTTATAAACCATAGGAGTTGATGGTTCCGAAGAATTTTAAAGTTGCTGTAAATTTATCCGTCTTCGAATTGCAGTTCTTGAGAAGGGAGTTGTAATCTTTCAGGGCTCTCAGCATTTCCTCTATGTTGGTCTGCTGGTTTATTTCTTCACAGACCTGGGCAAACTCCGCGAAGGCGTCTCCCATATTGTGCCTTTGTTGCTGGGTTGGTTGTTGCACTGGTGGTGGTGCTTGTGTTGCGGTTGGCTCTGGCACTGGAATAGCGCGGATCGTTCTTGGTGTTCGTAGGGGGGGGAACATAACGTTGTTGTTCATTGGTGCCGGTGCCGGTGTTGCAATTGGTTGGCTCACAGCTGTCGCTCGCGACCTCTGCCATGCTGATATTGTGGGGAGGGGGGCCGGTGCGTATTTATGTGTGTAGTTGACATGGGGGGCGGCTTTCATTCGTCTATCCAATTGCGTAATTTTTCGTACGTATACTGGGCAATTCACACTGTTCGCTGGGTGAT
The DNA here is from genome assembly GCA_947369205.1 of Cantharis rufa. Classification (NCBI taxonomy): domain Eukaryota; kingdom Metazoa; phylum Arthropoda; class Insecta; order Coleoptera; family Cantharidae; genus Cantharis; species Cantharis rufa. Next base: position 26,898,697 of record OX376304.1, read on the forward strand.
TTCCACGGCAATTTGCACAGGTGGCTGGTTCGTTCATGTTCCGCTGGCATTCCTTCGTGGAATGAGCTCATGCGCATTTCAGACATCTGACCGCTCGCCTACAGTTTGTGGTCGCATGACCCCACTCTTGGCAGCGGTGGCACTGTATGATGCGCTTGTTGTTGAAGTGTCGTTCCCAGCGTACCCTGGCGTCCAAAAGCGTTTTAATTGTAGCGTTAATCGAACGTTCGGTTATCGAATTGCTGGTTATAATTAGGAATGCCGCTGATTGCATGCCGTTCATACGATATACATCTTTTTTCGATATACATCGATTTGCTATTGAGCTCAGCTTTGATTTCGTCCGTTGTAGCGTCATTGGGTAGCCCTTTTACGACGAATGCATGCGTTTTTTCATCGCGGGTAGTATAGGTGTGGTGTTCCACAGAATTGTTTTTGAGGTTATCGAGTAGCAGTTCATACTCATCTTTGTCGTTGACATAAACTGCCACCGTATTGGCACGGTACGACAGTTGGAATCCTTTAGTGGCAAACTTACTTACCCTGCTCCTGAAGTTAGCATTGTTTGTGACATCGCAGGCAATCACTATTGGCGGTGGTTTAGACGTCTTTTTTGCAGCGGGAGCTGCTGTTTTCGTTTTGTTTGAAGTTTCCACTTCGGCCTCGGAATCTTCATGTTCCATTTGATTTTCGGACGTGGGTACGGTATTCTGGGTGTCCTTATCGTTTTCCAGTGCTGCAAACTTGTTCGCTAATAATACTGGTATCGGTATTGGTTTGTAGCGTAGTCTGCGTTGTTTCTTAACCGATGGCGGTCCTGGGTTGTTCGTTTCTTCTTCTCCCAGCGAAACTTTTTGTTTCGCTTTGGTAAGACATGTCCAACCATTATCGGTATCGTTGTTCGCCTTTTCGGACATAATTCCAAAAATATTTCAAATTTTCACAATTTAACACAGTGGTGGTACCAACTTGGATATAAAGTAGTTTTACACAGAGCACGTCTTACCTCTACGGCTGTTCAGTTCATAAATAGTTCATATATAACATAAATATTTAGGTTACGCCGATGCTAAAGCGTTCACAGACCACTGTCTACGAAGAACATCGGCAACTCTTCTTGTAAATGCGGGTGGGGATATGTTGACCTTAAAAGGGCATGGCCAGTGGAGAAGCGATACGGTGGCATCTGGATACATCGAAGAAAGTATGAAATCGAAGAATAAAATAAGCCATGCCATGCCATGCCAAGCAATAAATTGGTACTGGCAACGGTGACGCTGGAACCTCAAGATACCTCTTTATTTCCTTATTACCTTCCTATATACCTTCTTTATTTAAACATAGTGTAGATTTAGGAAACTGTTCAATTGTACGTTTAATTTTAAATAAAATTGAAAACAATAAAATGAAAACATTTTTTGATTTGTAAATATAATTGCTGAGAGGGCATAATGACCGGGCATTATGATTTATAGGCCCTAGGGCGTTATAGCCTATTAAATATATCTCGTTGTCATGGTATAACAGACAAATAATGATTCAGTATAATATAATATAATTTTTGCACGCATTTGCAAATTTTGCTATACTTTAATATAGTAATAATAATTATACAGCATATAATGCATTTTCGGATTAAAAATTTTCTGTTATATTTTAGGTTATCCTAAATATTACCTCATTGAATGTCTATGTTAAAAGATGCTTCATTTTGTGTATTGCGGGTTTTCAAATTTTTGCTTAACGGTAGTCGATCGTGCGGTTCTGGAAGAATATTTTATGTATGAAATATGTGTAAATGAGGTATATAAAATAGATAAATAAATTGGGATAAATAAATCTTGTTTATGTTTATTTAGCTATACCATAATAATTAATTTATATATATGAGCTAATAATTTAATTAATTAAAATAGATCCATAAAGAAAAAAATAGTATATTAGACATAGAAAATGTTTCTATTCAAACATAGAAAATAATTCGTTACTGGGCGCGCAGCTATATTTAAAAGTGAGCGTAGCGAGCTTTTTAAAGCTGTAAGCTATATTTAAAAGTGAGCGTAGCGAGCTTTTTAAAGCTGTAAGCCTAGTAACCCGCTACCGCTACCGTTGTTGAAAGTATGACTTACGCTCATAGTCACAATATTCACAAATGTTGAATATAACATTTGCTTATTTAAATATGGTTGACGACGGAACTTAATAATCAATTACAATCCTAGCAAAACAATTAAATAATGATGAGTAACATTTTATGAATTTTATATAATTTTTTATTTAATAGCATTACATTCTATATAGAATTTAACTGTCCTTTCGGACTTACAAAATCCATTTATTGAGGTGGATCAATCCTCATATTACACATAATTAACTACAGGTCCGGGTGTGTTTTAGCGCTTCTTACAATATCACTCCAGACTGTGCGATCCATGATTTTCCGTGTCCATCCACTCTCTCCCATCCTTTCTAAATCCTCCTCCACTTCATCGCGCCATCTTAACTTAGGTCTTCCCCTGCATCGCTCTTCGCCTGGTTTCCAGTCCATTATAGTTGTTTCTTCTTTATCAGCTCTCATGACATGCTCCCACCATCTCAACCTTTGAGACTTAATATATCTCACAACGTCTTCGCGATTTATTTCTTCGAGGATTTCGGTATTTGTTCTAATTCGGTATTCCTCATTAGTTCTTTTGAAGCCCAGTATCGTTCTTAGTACCTTTCTCTCGAATACACGAAATTCCTCTTCCGCCTTTCTTGTTATGCACATGACCTCAGCTGCGTAAGTAGCCACCGGTCTTATCAATGTCTTGTACATTTTAATTTTGGATCTCTTCGAAATTTGTCTATCCCTTAGTAAGTGTTTATTCGCATGATATGCTCTGTTGCCCGCTTGAATCTTTGCTTTTACTTCTGCATTTCTGTTGTTCTTGCAATTGATTGTTACACCGAGATAACTGAAGTCCTGTACGTTTTGAAATATATCGTCGTCAATTATCAAATCAGGTCTGAAATTGTTCCCTTCTCTTGTGCACTTCATATATTTAGTTTTCTATTGGTTAATGCTCAGCCCGATTTTGATTGCTTCTCTTTTTATGTTTCTTAATGTATTCTTTAAACCTTCTTTTGTCCTTGACGCAATGACACGTCGTCTGCATAGGCTATTACTTGGGTTTCTTTATTTACTATTGTGCCTGTACACCCAGTGCTTCTGATTACTTTCTTGAGTGCAATGTTAAACAGCGTCGCCGATAGGGCGTCCCCCTGCCTCACTCCTCCGTTCACCACGAAGCTGTTTGTTTCCCCATCCGACGTCCTTACCGTGGCTCTTGAGTTCTCCATAGTCATCCAGATCATCTTTATCAGTTTAGGTGGTACTTTAAATTCCCTCATGATACTTATCAGTTGATTCCTGTTCACTGAGTCGAAAGCCTGTCTAAAGTCTACAAACAACAAGTGTATATCTATTCCGTGTTCATGAGTTTTCTCTTGTATCTGCTTTATTATGTGTAATGCATCTACCGTAGACTTTCCCTTTCTGAATCCAAACTGATATTTTCCGACTGTTTTGTAGGTGTATTCTGTGAGACGGTTGTGTATAATTGTCGACAGGACCTTGTAAGCTGTATTTAGGAGTGTTATACCTCGATAATTGTTGCATTCGTCTGTGCCACCTTTTTTCTAATTGTCACAATGATTCCCTCTTTCCATTTGTCTGGCATTTTTTCTTCTTTCCAAATCTGTTTTATCAGTTTGCATACTTCGTTTTTCATCTTTTCTCCTCCATTTTTGATCATTTCCGCAACTATTTCATCGGAGCCAGGCGCTTTTCTGTTTTTTAGCTTTTGTATTACTTGGGTAATTTCTTCATTTGTTGGTTCAACTATTTCATCTTCAGTTTGCATGTCTTCTGTCTGTTCTTGTTGTCTTACCTCTGATTGTGTCGTATAGAGTAGTTTTCTAAAATGGTTCTCCCATATTTTCTTAACTTTTTCAGTTCCGTTTTCTAGTTCTCCATCCTCATTTCTCATTCCTCTGCTTTTTATCGCGTATGTCTTTTTCGCATTTCTAATTTGCTTATAAAAGTTCCTAGCATTATTATTCACGCCACTTATCTCTATCTCTCTCATTTTCTCTTCAATCCATTCGTTCTTCTTACGTTTATACAGCTTATAGCCTTCCGTGCGTTTTCTTTTGTACTCATCTAGGTGTTCCTGTTCGTTGGTTCCCAGCCATTTGATTTTTGCTTCTTTTTTTTTCTGATTCATTTCTTCGCATTCCTCATCAAACCACGATTTCCACATTCCTCTCTTTCTGTAGCCCAGTACTTCTTTTGCGCTTATTGCAAGACTCTCCGCAATATTACCCCATATCACATTTATTTTGCAATATGCGGCGTGCGCATATGGGCATTTTGAGTTAACGCAGTTTTAAAGTTTTTACTCTCGTTCATCCTAATAATGTAAATCGGCTAAACAATAACAGGTAAATCTTTTAGCACATTGTGGTAGACAATTTTATGCTGAGTTAATTACAATTTTTCAAAATGTAATTTATAATTTTAAACAAATGACAAATTAACATTTTATAAAAAATGGCAGACTTATACCATTTGACACCAAAAAAATTGCAACTTATACCATTGTGCACAAAATAATTTTCTAGTTTTATGTAATAAAAAAAACCTAATTTATTTTTATCGGATATTTATTTATAAATAACAATATAAAAAAAGTTTAAACAAACAAAATAAATATTAATTTAACTCATATTCCGTTTTGCTACATCTAGCATCTGGTAATGCTTCTTCTATATTGCCTTTGCACAAAAGATTTCTATAAAATTGATGAAAATTTTCATCTATATAAGATAAGAGTTCTATGAGATTTTGTTTCTTTTCTTTGCTGATTGGTATAGGTCCCGTGTACGAGAGGGGAAGATTCAAATTCGCCACATCATCTTTAAAACGTCCTCTCCGTCTGTAGTTGATTTTCCGAAATGAGGCATTTCGGTCCAATGTCGTTTTATACAAAATAATACCATTATCTTTAGTGTATCTCAACCACTTAATGTCTTTCCACACTACTTTATTGCCATCTTCATCAGTTTTCCGAAGTTGGTAAATATTTTTTTCTCCAACCGTATTAAAAGCAGTACATTTTTAGTAGCATTACCTCAACTAAAAGTTGACGTTTTCGTTATTAATTTAAAAATGCGAAAATTGCTAAGCAACACTTTTTTTTACGTGCACTAAAAAAACTTTTTTGTGCATGTCTTAAAAGTGATTTTATTTTTTACTATTTTTGTGCGCGATCGATCTGAATTTTTGCATATGCCTTCCTACCGATAATTCACGGGGGTGTGTCTGTGACGAGGGGGGAGAATTTTTTGCTCAGTTTTTTGATATCTAGCGCCGTTCTCGAGTTATTGCTAATTCAAACAATATAGAAAAAGCACTCTTCGAAATTATACAATTTTTAAATGTCAAAGTGACTTTTCTGATATTACATCAAATAATGTTTTAAAATTAAGTATTTATATTTTAAATTTTATTTAATTTTTGGTTGGAGAAAAAGTAATATGTCTCATTTGGATTAAAAGTGTCTTTGTTTGACGTGCAATTATTGCATTCGCTCGGCTCCGCTGGCGCTCCGCCTTGCAAATGCAAAAATTGCTTGTCAAACAAAGTTTCACTTTTAATCCGAATAAGACAATGTACTATTTTCTAATTCTGTTGCAAAATGGCTACATTTTGAAAGTTGAAAGTGAAAGTTTTTATAACTAGTGATAAAATGGTTACTACAGTAATGTCACTGTTAATAAAACATAGTTTGACAGAAGAATTTTGGACGCGATAAATCTGAATTTTTGCATATATCGTACTTTCCTACCGATAATTCATGAATTCATTAATGAAAATAATATCACAATATAAGTTAACTGAATTTTTAATTATAAATGTTTACAACACAATTTACAAATTTCATATTTCCATGATTATTTTCCAGCGCAGATATCGATGGCGAGGGTGATATTCTTCTGGAATTCGCCGGTGGCATCGAAGTGTTAGTAATATTTGTTTCATTATTTTCCATCGCAGATATCAGTGGCGAGGGTGATATTTTTCTGGAATTCGCCGGTTGCATCGAAGTGTTATTGTTTGTTTTCACATTTTCGCCTAAAATTTTAGTAGAAATTCGTTTCTTGTTTTCTATGGAATCTTCAATATAACCCTCGGCAACGGTAGAAGATTTCCATCCCCCATGTCGCTTTAATGTTAATAAATCCGCTCCAGAATTAGCCAATAAGGAAGCCGAAGATCGACGAAAACAGTGACCAGTATATTGGTCAGAATTAGACAAATTTAAAAAAATTGCAATTTTTTTAGGCATAGTACCAATTGTGTTAATCCCAATAGGTTGTCTCGTACATTTTCCGTTTCTATATCCCAAAAAAAAACGAGAATTTGCTTGGTTCGGTCGAGGAGATACATATTTTCTAACAATTTCAACTAAATTTAACCCGTCAATATTGCCTTCTGTTATTGTGAATGTTCTTGGATATTTTGTTTTTGTATCAGGAATACAAATTTTGAAAAACGAGCCAAAATCTACAACATGATCTGTGAGCATTTTAACAAGTTCGTCCTTACGGCAGCCACCGGATAATCCAATAATCAAGACTACCTATAAACAAAAAATAAATTATGAAGATAAATTCTTAACACTTGCTACTAACAAACTTACCTTTAAAGCTAAATATATTTGGTTATCGGCATTTAATAAAAAATTATTGAAATCTTCTTTTGTCAGTACTTTTGATTTTTTAAGACGATATCCTTCCGCTTGCCTCTTCAAAAAGGCAATTAGATTTGTAAATTTGCTAATATCAACATTCTTTTTCATTGAAATTGTCGTTCTTAACATTGAATACGTACTCCACAAAGTGGAAGGTTTATAAACCTTTGCTTTGTTTGCAAAATAAGCAAGAAGTACCTTTTCCACTACTGTTTTGACGTTTTTTGAATCACACCATGTTTTGAAGCGTTTATATGCAAATTCGTATACTTGCTTAGATTTGTCTGGCAATAAAGTTAAAATTGCAAATTGGCATCATTTTCAATATCAGAATCTTCAGAACCACTCATTTTATTACCATTACCTCGTGCAAAACTATTTACCCGAAATAAAAAATTGCTTGTTGTTTATACATATTGTTGTAGCAACTGATGTTTTAAAACTTCTAGATTAATATAATTTATTTTGTGCAGGTATTTGAACTGTCAACGTAAACTAGATATTATTAGTAGGGTAAATAATTTTACGCGCGATCGATCTGAATTTTTGCATATGCTTTCCAACCGATAATTCACAAGGGGGTGAGTACGAGGCGAGGGGGGGAAAGTTTTTTGCTCAGTTTTTCGATATCTAGCTCCGTTGTCGAGTTATTGCTAATTCAAAAAATTTTGTTTTAAGAAAGCCCATTTTGCACAGAATTAGAAAAAATCTTGTATGCAACACGACGTAAAAGTGTCTTTTTATAACACGGCGCGTTGTCCATCTCGGCTGCGCCTCGATGGACAATTTTCACGCCTAGTTATAAAAAGTATCACTTTTACATCTAGGTTGCATAAATAGCTATTAAATAAACTTGAAAATTCATAGAAGTCGTTTATTTGCATTTCATGTACTAAAAATGGTTTTGAGGTTCAACATAATCGCACCAACTGCATCCAGTCCCTTGGATGTTCAATAGCCGATCCATATTTCTTCTTCTTCTTTTCGATTATTGAATGGTCTGAATCACATTCTATATGCGTATAGCCAGGTACCAAAAACTTATGATCGATGTATTCCATATTATGAAGTTTTTGGATTAAAATCGTAAACATTAATGGCAATATTGAATGTTTGTTCTGTCCACCGTAGGTATCAGAATATAATATTACATGTTTTACATGTTTATCCAATGTCTGCAGATGCTTATAAAGACATGAAGCAATTTGATTGGCACCCCTAGCTGCCACTGCTTCGTGCCACATAAAGCAGAACGACTGTTTATCATTGCATCGATGCATGGTTAAATTAAATGTCCACAGTTGCCGTTTGTAAAATGCAATTGAAGTCTTAATATCCGGCGTAGGTAAACATTGTTGAAGATCGAAAGTGTACAGGACATCTATATCACTTACCCTTACTATAACCTTACCCTGACGCTTACATTCGTATGCGTATTCTGCCTCATCTTGGTGTTTCTGTAATTCAAGTTGATAGCCTTGCTTAATGTTTTCATCCTTTGAACCTTTAATGAATATGTTCAGCATATCGCACTTTGCACAGGTATCATCTTTAGGCGCTTTTATTTTAATATTCATTTGATGAAATGTAGTTTCGTAAATTTTTCTGTTTACAGGGGTCTTCAAGGTTCTCCCAATTTACATATTCCTGATACATTCTACTTAAGGTATAATGAGATGGTAGATACTTCTTATTCGATTTTTTCCTTGTATAATGACTTTCATACGCAGGAATGGATAAAACGTGTTGCTGAATAATCTCCAAAGCTTTTTCGGAAGTTTTGTTTGATGGAATGTGCTTTCCTCTTTTATCATTATCAGTCATTCCAGTTGTACACTTGTTTTTATTTTGTAATACATTTGTGATAAATCTATTACTGACGTCGAATGTGCGCATAAAGCATCCTTTGCACACCTGGATTGATTTCCCTTCAATTGAAACATGAAATTTATAAGAAACCATACGATTCTTTTGCTTGCTCTCTTCGCAAGTTTTTATTTTGACACTTTTTTTGGCTTCCGAATGTATCAACGCACTTTTGCGTTCAATTTCAAGATTTTTTAAAAAACTGACCTACATAGGCCACTTGCTTATTAAAATTACCCGCTGCCCAAAATTCATCAAATAATTTGATTCTCACCTCTTCAGATATTCGCGATTTACATTTCATTCGACATGAATTCAATTCTTGACATTTCCTTGCGACAACATGTTTTCCATTGAGTGTTGTATAGGCCTGCCCAAGGTTTCTCTTTAATTTTCTATAAATTCTGCTCTTACGACTATCTCCTTGCCCTGGAGTTTGTTCTGTATTCGTAATATCTACCCATTCGTTTTCTTCATCTTCAATAATGTGTGTTTCGAGTTGATCTGAATCAGTGCTTTCTTCTGATACTACATATAAGTAGTATCAGAAGCAATAATATCGGACAACGCGTTTTCAATTTCAGATGATACTAATGGCGCTGGACTTTCTATAATTTCTAAACATTTATAAAAAAACGAATTAGATAAGATAAGAAAAGTATATTATCCAACATGTATGCAATTTAGAGATACTTATTTGAGCTTAATGGAGTGCTGATGTTGTTGCATATTTGCATAATCTTTTTGGTACGATTTGATGCCATAACTTTATCTTGTTGGGTTTTGAACTTAACACTTGTACAAAATAATGAAACTAAAAAATTTTCAATCAAATCAAATAAAAATTAATAAAAAAAACAGCAGGCCGTAGCCAGGGGGAGCACCAGGGGGACGTGCCCCTTCCCTCCAAAAAGCTCAAAAGACAAATGCAAATTTTTTAAATTTATGGAAAATTTTAATTTCTACAAAAGACTTCTTACAAGTACTCCGACGAAATGAAATCCTGGCTACGGGCCTGTAAAACAGTATAATTATTAAGAAAATTAAGTACCTTAATTATTGTTACTAATAACACGTTGTAATTTAAATATTATTATTTAACATAAATAAATTATTAATGTGCTAAACGGTATAAGTAGCAAAATAATTTCGAAAATGAACGTGTAAAGTGGTATAAGTATACTTATACCATTTCGCACCATGCAACTGTTGATTTATACCAGTGTCAAAAAGTATAAGTCAACTTATACCACTTTGCACAAAATATAATTTTAATTTATGTACTTATATCAAATTTCACAAACGGATTTTGGCCGTTTAAAAAGTCGTTACAGTAATGTTGTTTTACATACATGTAGTATGTCATATAGGGAACCTTCTAATGTAATTATCTCAATTTGCCCAAAAATCGACTTATACCCCTTTGCACGCGCACGCCGCAATTATCTCCCCTTCTTTCCAGTTCTGTTGTCACTCTATCTTCGTATTTTCTTTTATTTTCTTCATTGTCCAGTTTTTCAATTGCTAGTGGTTTTCTGTTTTCATGTTTCATGTCTTCTATCAACGTCTTCTTTTTGACTTCTGCCACTACCAAGAGGTGATCTGTATCTGCGTTTGCACCTCTGTATGACCTAACGTCTCTTATTGATGTAGCTTTCCTTCCTCGCTACCGCATCCCGGCCACATCCATGTAACTTTATGAATTTTTTGATGTTCAAATTTTGTGCTGCTGAGAATCATGCCTAGTGATGTTGCTAAGTTACATAATCTATTCCCGTTATCATTTGTTGTCGTGTGTATTGTATGCTTTCCGGCTACATCCTGTAAGTGTGGTTCTTTTCCGATCTGTGCGTTGAAGTCGCCCATTATGATTGTGGTATCATGCCCAGGTATCGTACTATGTAGCTGTTCCAGGTCGTGGTAGAACTGTTCTTTCTCATCTTCTCCTTTTTCTTCGGTCGGCGCGTAAGCATTTATTATTGATAAGTTACTAGGCATATAATTACTTGCTTTTAATCTACTCCGCCACATAGCCTTCTGCTACTGTAGTAGACTTCCAACCACCGTGCCGTTTTAAAATATCAAAGTTTACATTGTAGGAAATGGTCGTCTTCAACATGGAATACTCACACTATATATTGCGATGTCCACCGCGGTCAAGGAAGAAAGTTCTTGGTGAGAGGGATTCCCATGATCCTACAATTTGTTCATAGGATACTGGGAATCGAGAAAAAAATTACCATCGTTAACTTAATTTTAATCCTTTTATAAATAATTTAAATTGTAATTATAACCATGTTCCTAATTTTAAGTTTTTAACGACTCCAAAATTTTCTGGGTTTAAATATTTTTAAAATTGTGTGAATATAGTTGACCTTCCATATTAAGTAAATGATTATTGTTGAGGAAGCGGTCATTAAAACAAATAAATTTGCCGACGTTTCGGGTTCTTTATTGACCCATTTTCATAAAAACGGTCGACCTTTGAGACCTATTGCTTCTGATCTTAATGGTCCTCTTCGCCCTTTCTCTAAATTCATTGCTCCGTATTTAAAGATTTTTCATAAAGACAATTGTTATGATGTCAAAAACGCGTTTCAACTTTTGGATATACTCTCTAATTATTCCCTTCAGGATGATGACGTTTTGGTCTCTTTAGATGTGTCATCTTTATTCACCAATAATCCCGTGAAATTGGTCATCGATTATATTGATAATCAGATCCCTAAGCTACAAAATTGTTTGGACATCCCTGTTGATATCTTAATGAGAGCTTTAAGACTCATCACGGCAAAAAACTATTTTGTAGCTAACGGAAAACTTATTTACAAAAGAAGGGGGTTCCTATGGGTGGAAGCATATCTGTTGATCTTGCCAACATCTGTATGAACATCCTTCTTGATGACCGTGTTGTGTCTTTTAATCAAAGACACAACAATGGCATAAGACTGATTAAAAAATATGTCGATGATCTTTTTCTCGTGATCAAAGGTGAATACGTTCCCTTTCTTCTGGATCACTTTAATGACTTCCATGTGGATCTTCAATTCACTATGGAACTTGAAAAGAATAAATCCTTACCTTCCTAGACTTACTCGTCATTAGGGATCCGAGTGGTATACTAATCACTGATTGGTACCACAAAGACACGTATTCAGGAAGACTTTTAAATTATTTTTCAAGTCATCCTAAATACCAAATTCTTAATGTCGGGCGTAACTTCATCCACAAAGTCCTTACCACCTCACACCCATCTTTCCATTCCAAGAACATCCTAAAATAACCCATATCCTCTCTAGCAATAACTTCCCCAAAAATATCATAAACTCCCTCCTTAATACAGCCCTGACCCAGAAGAAAGGTAACGAAAATAATAAGGAAAGTAGATCCATGAGCTCTGATAGTAAATTTTTTAGCCTCACTTATGTTAGAGGACTTACGGAGCAATTAATTGCTATTTTGAGATCTTCTCCAGAGATTAGATTAGGGTTAAGTTGTCCCAACAAGAACTCTAGGTTTTTCTCAAAAACCAAAGATCCAATCTCTGGGGACCACCATAGTGGTCTTGTTTATAAAATCCCGTGTATGGATTGCGATGCGGTATATGTTGGTGGACAGGCAGGAAACTATGTGTCCGCATAAAAGAGCACGCGAGGGATTTAAGAACGCTCGTACCCTCGGATTGGCTGATAGAGAAGGGGGGTGCAAGAGTTCTAAAAAACCTACGGCTTTATGCAGACATATGGTGGATGAGAATCATACCATTGACTATGACAACATTGACATTCTAGACCGGGAGAGGATAGACAAGAAGAGAAAAATTAAGGAGTCGATTCACATCTATACACAGAAATCGTCAATAAATGATAAAAGGGATGTTGAATACTTTGACGGAGGCTATAAACGTATTTTGGACTTGTTGAATCCGGTATAATTTTTGGTTCTTAGATGGAATATTTACCTGAATTCATCTCTTTTTGTTCATTTTCATTTCCATTGGGTGTTTTTAACTTTGGGTTTTTTCAATTTAAATTCTAACTGGTACCAACCTCAAAAAAGTAGTTAACTTAGGTTGAAAAATTTTTTTCATTCTTAAATGACGACTCGTTTGAGGTGGTCGAATGTTTTTTGTTGAAGAATTTTAAATTTGAAGACACCACGTGGCAGTGAGATTGGCCAGGAGGAGGGTAGTCTGAAATATGGTGGCTCTTTAACCTCCATTTTTCTCCATTTAGGTTAGTATTCCATCTATAGGTTTTTCAATCTTATTTTATTCATTCTGTTATTTTTGTAAAAATTTTTTTTAAACTTTTAGTAATTTTGTAATTTTTTAGTCATTCTGTTATCATTGTTGTTTTTTCAAAATTTTTGTTTCTACATTTATTATATTTTTAGCCTTGAAAATGGGTCAAAAAAGAACCGAAACGTCGGCAAATTTATTTGTTTTAATGACCGCTTCCTCAACAATAATCATTTACTTAAATATTTTTATTTGACACATAAAAAAAAGTGATCTAGATAGGATCAAGCATATGAAAAATTTAAAATTAAAGAGCGGGTGAAAATGGACATCTCCAAGGGAAGGAGAAAAATAATAATGGACAGGAGATCAGTCGGCAACATCCGCATGAACGGATCGGTCGATAAAATTTTTCGGCGATTCAAATAAAAAATATTTGAATCTTAAGCGAAAAAGATTAGGAAAGTTCGACAATCGAGAAGTTCTCTCATTAGTTCGCGCCATTGTGCAAAGCCAAACCGGTGTGTCCGTCAATCTCCACGAGATATTTGTGTGAGTGGAATCTTGAAAACGTTTTTCCACAATAGTTCGGCAGTACACTACTACACCAAGGAAAAACAGTCCTTAAGGTCGTACCCAAATTTTATATTTTAAACCCAGACTCAACTAATTTTATTATTTATTCTTCGTTGTGTTTTTTGTTTACTTGTTGTGTGTTATTTCTAAAATTAAGTACACGCACGACCACGAACATTACACGACAACGTTAATTTTGTTAATTTGTTTAAGTTGCTTTCGTTCTGTCATTTATTTTTGTTATTAAAAATTTGTGTTCCCATAAACATTCTCTTTGATTTTGTCTAACGACGAGGAGGGACTTATTTAATAGGGGAGGACATAGCAATATATTATCTAGAATAGGTGGAATTTAAATTCTATCTGTCATCTGTCAAAAATTACAAGCTGCCAAAGTCTGAACTTCAAGAGTTAATAACTTATGAAGTATTGAAGGGATCTTAACCAAATTTTGTATGTAAGACCATTGGCCCCACAGAACTTGACAGCATATAGAACCGCTTCATAAAAATCAAAAATTCAACATTAAAAAATAGTACATTGTCTTATTCGGATTAAAAGTGAAACTTTGTTTGACAAGCAATTTTTGCATTTTGCACGTCAAACAAAGACACTTTTAATCCAAATGAGACATATTACTTTTTCTCCAACCAAAAATTAAATAAAATTTAAAATATAAATACTTAATTTAAAAACACTATTTGACGTAATATTAGAAAAGTCACTTTGACATTTAAAAATTTTGTAATTTCGAAGAGTGCTTTTCTAAATTGTTTGAATTAGCAATAACTCGAGAACGACCGCTAGATATCAAAAACTGAGCAAAAAATTCTCCCCCCTCGTCACAGACACACCCCCGTGAATTATCGGTAGGAAGGCATATGCAAAAATTTAGATCGATCGCGCACAAAATAGTAAAAACTAAAACAAGTAAAAAAAAAAATGGGGTGTCAATTTTTATTTTCAATTTCGGATAACAATACTTTCCTTACTAAGGAGTTCGGAAAGTAAAAGGCTAATAATTAAAAACGAGTGTCACCCCTTTCAAGTAGCGCCTTTGGCGAGTTTGAGCTATCTAGGGGGATATTTTTAGCGAGTCACCGTTCGTCAAAACGGCGCGTAGCGCCCGGAGCGGAGGGGACCGGAGCGGAGGGTAGCGTGTAACATGACTAAATGCATTTTGTCATTTACATTTTTTTTACAAGCTTCCCGACTGAATCGCCACTGTGTTTTTTTAGTGTTTGTGGTTGGTAACTCATCGGAGTTATCAATAGGAACGCTATTATGCGGTAGATTTCTTCGGAGATTGACATATAATCATAGTGAGTCCAATTTTAGTTCTTTATGTATTTGTTTTAATTTAGTTTTGCCGTATGACGGGTAAATATAATTTTTCCAACTAATTAATTTGTGTTAACAAATTACTTTTAGCACCCAGGTTACGGGTTAATTCATTTTAATAATACATAATTATTCGTTTTGGAAATATAAATATGGTCGTCGCACATTGTGAGTATATCAGAACTTATGGTCGTTAATGTTGCGATGGCTTAACTTTTGAATACCCATCTGTTGGAAGGTGTGAAGTGGATGAAATTATTGGTAGCAATTTCCCGAAGAATGATTTGCTTTGTTGTTTGGTTCCGATGCCGATGGTTATATTTTTGTAGAATTCGTAAGAGGCTTTTCCTTATGAATTCGTTTGCACCTAAGGGGTCGAGATTATGAGATTGAAAAGTCAGGCTCGTGGACTTTGGTTGTTACGTTTCCGTTCGATCCTAGACACGGATTTATGTTTTGTTGGGATGCGAGACTTCGACTTTCAGCAGATGTTTGGTTTATGAAGATGCGATAGTAGAGATTAATTTGAATTTGCAGTCACACTTTCTCTATTGATGAGTTTTGGAAATGGCAAGCATGTTGATTTTTTAATAAGTATTTTGTGTTCTCTATTTTGTAGACTATTATTCCTGGATGGTGGACCAACGTAATGATGAAGTAAGGATATTGAATTCGAAGGAGAGACACTTGCCTAGTCGTGAAATTGGTAGCATTGAATTCAGGGTAAGTCTCTTAGAGATACATTTATTTGTTTATTAATGATGCTCTATGCCAGGTTCTGTTTTTAATATCAATTATGTGTGCAATTTAATTTCTGCTAGAGCATAACTTCGTTTTGTTGATTTATCCTCTTCAGGGATAATCACTTGTAATACCACGAGTAGTCATAGATATGTCGAATATTTTGTGCTGATATCACGAATATTCGTTGCGCTTGCAATATGAATAGTATGAGTGCGCCAGCACGAATGCTATTCGCAAGCGCAAAGAATATGAGTGATATCACCACAAAATATTCTACATCATCTATGATTACGAGTCGTATTTAAGAGACTATTCACTGAACAAATTTTACTTTTAAAATAAAATTGACAAAAAATTGAGTTACACATGATTTTATTTCTGTGACAACTATAGTAAACAAACTTTTGTTATTCTTGAAAATCATAATCATTTATATTGAACGCGTTTTCTTGTTGTGAATTTTGTAAACGCTATAATGAAAATGCTTCGGAGAGATTTGGTGGTAAGTCAGATGAAGAAATTAACGCTGATATTGTTCACAATGTGCCCGAAAATACAAGAAAATCGCATTCATCGGTATGGCGACAATTTTCGGATTTTTTGAAAGAAAAGCATTTCGAATTAAAGAAATCCACATCATGTATGGAATTAAACATTATCTTAAAAAGTTGGGCTTCTAATATGAAAAAGAAGATGGAACGGATTACAAAGAAGGTGTAGTTAAGCATATGTTTAACACCACGGCAAAAATGCTTCAAGACATGTACTATAATACCTGGAATATTGAAATTAAACCCTTAGTGACGTGGTATTTAAAACTGCAAGGGAGGCTAGAGACGCCAAAAGAAAAAAATTACAAACGCTTCCAGAAAAACGAACCATAAGCTCAGCGGCATTAACAAAAGACGAGTATTTAAACATTCTACAAGGTTTAGACGAAAATAATCCCGATGGCCTTCAAAAAAAGTTTTTTTTCGTGGTCTCTTATGACTTGCTTGGCGAGGTGGCGAAGGGTATCAATGCCGAATTTATTATTTCAAGATATAAAATTAACAATAAAGGCTTGCCTACAAATCGTATAGAATACAATCCATTTTTTTTCCAAAACGGCACAAGGAGGTGGAAAGAAATTAGCCGAAAGCAAATGGCTCATTGAAAATAAAAACGTTGATCTGTGTCCTGTAAGGTAAGCTATCTTATATTTGATCCAGTAATTTTAATTTGTAATTGTATTATTTCTTTTGCAGGCTTTACATAAATTTATTTCTAAGAGAGGTGACAATGTGAAGACTGATCGAATGTTCCTGACGTCTAATAAATTTTGGAAATTAAATGAATCCAGTAAATGGTACAAAAATTCGCCCGTTGGTGTTAATGAAATCGCAAAGTGGGTTAAAATTGCGGCCGAAGAATTAGGTTTAGACATTAAAAAACGTAAAATATCGAACCACTCGATTAGGTCTAGTGCTGTATCAACGTTAGCAAAAGTTGGGGTTGGAGAGCAGCAGCTGATGAAAATAACAGGACACAGAAATACTGATTCAATAAAATCTTATTTACAATTGGACGGTGAACATCACCAAACAATAATTGAAAAGATGCGTTCCAACCATACAATCGAGAACGAAACTTTGGCAATGCCTTCTTCAAGTAAAACGGGATTTTTATCCAATTGTAGCAACGTAAGCTTTTCAAATTGTACCATCAATTATGTTTTAAAATAACTTCTTAACCTAATTAAAAAAAGTGTACAATATTTAATTGAAATATTAGTAAAAGTGTTTCATTTGCGCATTGTACACTTATTTGTATTGTAAATCTACATGTAGTTTTTAAAATTTTATTTGTAGTGAAAAATAAAATCTAAAATAATTTGAAATAATAATCAGATAATAATAGCAATAAAATTTTTTATTTATTTAAAATATTCGCTTGTCCTACTATGGAATAGTCATATATAATTTCCCATGTGCATAGAATATTATCGATCATTTCGTTCGATTACATATTTTTGATAACAATCGGCCCGACTCGCAGAGGAGGGCCGATTGCAATCAAAAATATGAAAGAGAACAAATGATAAGGCTTAAATAGGCTATAACGCCCTAGGGCCTATAAATCATAATGCCCGCTCATTATGCCCTCTCATTCGCAATTATATAATATAATTAAAAAAATGTACCATT
The DNA here is from genome assembly GCA_947369205.1 of Cantharis rufa. Classification (NCBI taxonomy): domain Eukaryota; kingdom Metazoa; phylum Arthropoda; class Insecta; order Coleoptera; family Cantharidae; genus Cantharis; species Cantharis rufa. The sequence continues at coordinate 26,916,447 of OX376304.1, forward strand.
TTATTGTTTACAATTTTATTTAAAATTAAAAGTATAACTTTCAAATGAAGATCCACTAATTGAACAATTAAAAATTTTAAAAAAAATATCGTCACTCTCTGCCGCAATACCTCCAATCACCAGCACACCAAATTTTGTCCAGAGATACGATGACATAATATTCATTTTTGTTTTCTATTGTGGTAGCCTTAACAAAGATATCGGTAGCCCTGGCAAAGATATCAATATGTATCACCCCCTACCTTAAATCTATCTAAAAGTTTTTTAACAAAATCCAAAATAAAAAATTTTTTTATTTACGCCACTAAATTTTTTCCAAAATTTTTTATCTACGTCACATAATACCGTAAGAAGTCACAAATAAAATTTCTCCAAGATTGGTACAAACAAATTTTTTCGGTCATCTAGCGGATTTTTCGAAAATACATTTTTGTAAATTACTGACTGTCGATTTACTGATTCTGAAAACATTTTCCAATGAGAACATTAACCTAATTTTGACACATATGTCACAAAATTATGACGTTTATTAAAATTTTGAATATATTGTTTTATTTTTGCAAGCCATCTGACAAATTCTCACAAAAAATATACATATAAATTAAGATTTCAGTTAATATTTTCTGTAATTTTTCTGACCTGGCCGCCCTGTTACAATTGGCTCGGTTGTTTTCTCACCAATACTTATACTTTCAAAGCTCCATCGACACACCAAATTTTAGCTGAATCGGTTAAACATTTCCTGAGATACGACGACTTTTTTATTTATTTTATTGTGGTGGCCCTGGTGAAGATTTCTCTGGCAAAACCTTATTTTCCACCATTCCAGCCCACGAGGCATACGTCCAATAAGTTTAATTGCAATCGACGCAGAAATGCCGAAGAAAATCGATCGACAAAAACTTTTTTCATGTTTTTGCCAAAAAAGTTAATTTTATTTTTTCATGTTGCATTACTGATTTCTATCGAAGGATTACATATGCTCTCATATCCATTAGGATCAATGTACCTACGTACCAAATTTGGTTAAGATCCCTTCAGCACTTCTTGAGTTATTCACTCTTAAAGTTTCAACTATGACAACTTGTGATTTTTGACAGACGACAGATAGAAGATTAATTTTACCTATTCTGGATAAAGCCTCTTAAGGCCTTTAAAATAACCTATCGCAAGACAAAATATTTTTTTTAAATCCCGTATTATTTTCTTGTGGTGGCACTCCTGATTGATAGATCGCGACGAAAACCTTATTTTCATCTTTCCACCGTGAACCCTACCACCATACCAAATTTGGTCGTAATTGGTTGGATGGTTCGGAAGCAATTCGATCGACAAAATTGACGACCGACAGACAGACAGACAGACCGACACAGAAATTTTTATTTTACTTTTTGCAGATCTTTACATTTCTGAACACGGTGATCTCGAAAATGCAAAAAAAAGTTGAAATTTTTTTTCGATTACCATACCTCCAATTTTTTTTCAAGTTATAATTATATATAAATATTATAAAAAATAACTAAAAATATTATGTAGATATTAGACGAAGCCATATTTCTTCTATTAGTAGTACTAGTGCGAAAAAACTACGAATTTTAAAGCATTGCTAACATCTTTTTGTTTTTATTTCATGCTATCGAGGATCTGTGCAATGTTGAAGGGGATGAAGTTACCATTTTTGCAATATTATCGAGTATCGAGGATCTTTTAGGATTTAGGCTTAACGATAGCAAAACAGACAGCAACTGGTTCACAAATGGCCTTGTAAATCTTGGTTAAATCTAATAAATTTGTTTTATTTATATTTGCTGATGTATTTTTGATTTACCCTATTTTTATTGCATAAAGATAATTTGACTTGATGGATTTTTAAAAATTAAGCTTGAGAATTTTCCTTTTCGGATTAAAATGTAAATTCAAATTTAAATTGTAAATTCAAATGTAAATTCAAATTCAAACTTAATTTTTTTAAACTAATCAAGTTTTATTCTACATTTCTCTCCAAGTGCATAAATGCAGTAATTTGAATTGCCCGCTAAATTTTTTTTTAAATTTTTAGTTCGATGAACTCTCCCGTAGGTCGCTGTAGTCGCAGTTTTGTTTCTCTTTCTTTATCATTGATTAATATATCTCTAAGTGTTTTATCTATGGTTTATTTGGTGTAGGGCGAGTGCAATGTTTGTTTTTCTGTTGTATCTCTTATTTTTTTATGTAAATTTTGTATAATTAAATGAAGATAACATTT